>PNEQ01022759.1:0-122890 GCA_003012365.1 Medauroidea extradentata
AGGAGTAATTGTGTGCATAACTAATTGTGTTGTGAGAGTTCTAGTTGATTACTGTTTTGTGTATTTCATAGCTTTGTGAGCTATTAAATCCAGTACTTAATTTAACTCTTTTATTTGTAATTATAGACCTCTATCCCAAAGAACTCATGGGAATTGCCCACATATAAAGTTTGTGCTCTCAAACTTGTAACAGTATGATTCGCAACCATATGCCATAATATTTCGCTATTGGCACACTGTCACAATTTTGCGGAAATAGCATTGAGAGAAATGTATAGCGATTAGTTTCCCTTTATGTATTTTCATATTATACTGTAGACAGTTTTCACGGTAAAGTGAACACTTGAGTGGGTGGTTAATCGGAAACGGTTATGTTTAATTTTGTATATAGACTAAGTTATATATATATATATATATATATATATATATATATGTATATATATATATATATATATATATATAAAATGGCTTATTTTGTAGACATGAATTGTGACTATTTTTTGTAATACAATTTTTGTTTGCCTTTATAATTTTTATAAAGGCTTGTCAAAGTCTAATTTTGCTTAAAAAGTTTTAATGCTTTAAATGAAAACCAACTGACTTACCGACCAGAAATAATTCAAACTGAATAACGATGTTGTAGGCTAGAGGGTCTGGTACATAAAAACTAAATAAATGAAAAAAAAAAAAAAAAAAAAAAAAAAAAAAAAAAAAAAAAAAAAAAAAAAAAAAAAAAAAAAAAAAAAAAAAAAAAAAAAAAAGTGCAAAATATATTTGTGATTTAATATACCATGCCTATTACTAAACTTATAATTACATATACCGTGCTTATTAAAAATCTTGTTATTCCAAATACCACGCTTATTAGCCTACTAACACTGATAATTTTTTATATTGACATGAAGTGAATAGACCCAAATTGACTGATAGAAATAAAAAAAATGTCTTCAAAAGTGGTCACTTTATCGCAAACCCTCAGGCCGTGGTTGCCGAATGGTCAGACCATTCGTCTCCCACCAAAGCGATCCGAGTTCGATTCTCGGCGGGGTTAGTCCCCGGATTTTCGCATGTGGGAATCGTACCGGACGATACCGTTGGTTGGCGGATTTTCTCGAGGATCTTCCGTTTCCCCCCCGGCGCTGCTCCATACTCACCTCATGTCACCTCTCACCAGCGCTGAAGACCTCGATGTTAAGGGCAGACCAAAACCTCTCTCACTCACTCACTTTATCGTAAACCGCCTATAAGCAAACGTGACTTACATGTTTGTTAAAGCCATTTTTTTCCTGTAGCGTATTTATGGCGGTTGGAGCCTAGTGTATTGTTCATTATTGCAAACTCATTGTTTGAAAATTGGGTCGGGATGGTCGACTGGTTCGGGTACATTCGAGTACCCTCGGCAGAGCTCGGTGCCCGGATGGTTCAGCAAACGGCTGTTCAGGTGTATTATTCCAGGGCAGGTTTATTTATTATAGTCACTATTCTATCATTATTATTTCAACTGGCGGTGATCTTGTTTTCACATCGCATTAGTTATCGACCAGGAAAGCGTTAAAAGAGTTCAAATAGTACTTTGTACATGATAAACTTTTTTTAGAATATTTTTGTTTGCAATTCAGTTCCTGCTATCAAGTCAGAAGTTTGTTCCTTCTCTATTCATTGTTTCACATTGTAATCCCCCAACATACAGTAACTTGTTTTAATATTTTCTCTCCTGCCCAACATGACATTGAATCGCTAAAAAATTTTGGAAGTTTTAGAAAACTTTTTATTTTTAATCATTTTGGTTTTCGAACTTAGGCCTCAAAGGCGTTACACAGTACGTTTTCTAATAGTTCCTGCTTTCTCCTCCTTCTCCTTTACTCTCGCGTCCAACCTTTCATTTCCCCACAACATCGAACTTCCCTTCCCCCCCCCCCCACTTTCCCTTCACCCTACCTAACAAACATTCTCCACTTCTTTCTCGGGCCTGCGGAGATTTAGTGGCCTGACCACTCGCCTCCCATTATAAAACTTGGATAAGCAGCGGACGTTGATAGCCGCAGGTGTATTAAAGTCTTCTAGTTCCTTATAAACATGATTGACACTTAATGCGCCCCAGTCGTACAGTAATACAATCTTTCTTTAACGCCGAGTAATTGCGTACTTCATTCTCATGTATGCCATAAAAGTTCAACCCTTAATATTATTTTGCAGAACTATTCAGGAAATTTTTAGACGTATATATTAGTTTAAGGGAAAACAAGCCTAATAAAACAGTTGCCTGTCGACACGAATAAAGTCTCAAAAGTTCGACAACTTAGCCACACTTATTTTATTTACCGTGGGGCATATATTAATTTCACGCTTTTGTATACCCTAACAACTATACTTTTATTGCATTTTTCTTTAAATTTTAAATAGGCCTACATGTTAAGGGTGACCAAAAGATTTTTTGTGTGTTGTTAAATGGACTGAAATATGTTAGAAAAAATTTTCTGTTTTCAAGAATTCTTGTAAATTTTTTCTTGTCGTTTCTACAACAGTCCTAGTATCCCCCCTTTCTCCTCCAGTGAATGGAGTACGCCTTGTTAGTTTCAATCATGACTTAATGACATGACTAGTACTTTCAACTACATCTGAAACGCCTGTGATTTAATTAAGATGACAACGTCTTCGAGAATTGTATTTTTTTTTCTGTCGTATAGAGAACAATTTCCGTTATCTCAAATTGTAAACCGGCCAGGAATGTGGCATTGAATAATTTTGCTACACGAGTAACTTAGCTAAATGTCCAGTATATTACCCCCTCCCCATTGAAAAATCATTTTCCAAGCCCCCAGAAACTATTCTCAAGCTCATTGGTTTGGTTACTTTTAACACGACTGACAAATAATTTTCCTGTCTGAAGAGACAAATATTAAACCTTACTCACTCGAATTAAATTTAGCTCTTCTGAAACCTCACTTACTTTTATCCTTCCTGATAACTTGTAGTTTCTTGGCTATTTTTAATATAAACAAAGTAAAGTATTTAAATTTTATTTTTTCCTTACCGCAACTACAACTACAAATCCATAACTTGTGATTTCACAAATATATTCATTGTATTTTTACATAAGAACAACTATTGTTGTTTAACGAAAAATTTCTCTGGCAACTGAGTTTACAAGCATTTTCCTTGTAAGAGTCGCGTCTGAGTTAGGAAGGTGATCCAGGTTTGATTCACAGCAGGGTAGGTCCCCGGATTTTTGCTTGTGGGAATCGCGCTGTAAGATGCCGCAGCTGGTCCGCGGGTTTTCTCGGGGATCTCCCGCTTGCTTCTCCCCCTCAATTCCAGCGCTTCTTAATACTCACATCATGTCACCCTACAAAAGCTAACGACCTGAATGTTGAGCGCTGACCAAAATCTCTTCCCTTCACCTCACTCTATCTGATTTAGAATGACCCTGCTTGGGGAATTCACACTTTGACGCCAGCTCGTGTGATCCCACTTGACGTGCGAGCGCCGATGTAGCCAGCAGTTCTACAGGGTGTGATATGGCTTGACCGGGTGGAAAACGGGGTTCAAGGGGGATGCATGAGCAGGAGATTCTTGGAACCGCAGACCGCGTTCGCGAGCATGGAGAGAAAGCATGTATTGTGGAGGGGGGTCGGGGAAGAGAGGCAGCCAGCCGGCCGAACACCCCTCTAACCCCGGGTCAGCAATTCTCCGGCAAATTCCGGGCTTCATTATAACTTGGTAGTTGTGGAGCGGTCAGCAGATTAACCAGATAAATTCTGAGCACCATTAAGGCCCCTCGCCAAGCGCGCCTCTCTCCCTCCGCCGTTTCCCGTGGAGCAAAACCTACCCTCTCCTTCTATTTCCCCACCCTCCGCCCCACACTATCAGAACCCTCCTGGATTCTACAGCCGGAGGGACGAGAGAGTTGGAACATCACATGATTCTGTAACCCCAGCATGTTTCGAACACTTTGCTTTCACCTCGAGTTTAATCCTACTTCCTGTACGAGTACTGTTGTTTACATGAGTTCCCTTGGATTATTACATTCCTCTGTAAATATCGCTTCTCGGCTACAATAACGCATAGCTACAAATTGTTGCAAAATGGCCTGTCAATGTTTTGGGGGAAAGTATCCTCACTTCCAGAAGGACCAAAATTGTTATATGAACATGGGTCCGAAAACTCACCGTTACGTTCACAATTCGTGGCGCACGGGCTGGATCCTCTTACTGTGGAATCCTACATCGCAATATGAGCACCGTCCAATTAAATACGCCTCGTCTGGTATGTAGCTGCCAACAATGCCTGCGACGCGTTCCTCAGCAACATGACCCAACACGTGCGTCGTGTACTGTGAACTGTAGCGCAGAAACATTTCTGTTCCTCTAGATGGCCGAATGCAGTGGTGTAACAACATGGGGGGGGGGGGTGGCAGGGTTTACGTCCCCCTCCACTAAATGTTGGAAAGGGCGCCGAAAACGACAGTGAATGGGTGCCCAAATGTTGAATTATTAGGGACCCCGTGTTTTCGCGAAAAGAATTTCGCCCCAGTCTGCATCAGTGCCTTACGTGCACATCTGCAATTGTGCTTCATGGTTATCGGTAGCGTGCCTGTGTGAAGAGCCGTATCCCATTTGACTGAGCCAACTACAAAAAAAACTTTCCTGCAGCATCACACGTCAGTGATTTGCCGGTAGAATCTCAAGTTAAAATATCCAATCTCTGACCACGAAGCAGAACTGCTGATGTGCACGTAAGACACGGAAACAAAGTGAGGCAGAATTATTTTCGCGAAAAACAAGGGTCCCTATGAATTATATTATTTTTGAGGAAATGTCTGTGTAATGTAGACCTGCTGGTTAAATATTGTTGTATATATTTTATCTTCTAGAGTTTATACAATTAAATTCAAATTTGTAAAGCAAATTCACATTCCTTAGTTGAAAAAATGGGGGAAAAAAGGGGGGAACGCCAAATTACCTGCCCTCCCTAAATTGAACAGCTTGTTTCGCCATTGGCCGAATGTTCAGACTATTCGTCTCCCACCAAGGCGATCCGGGTTCGATTCCCGGCGGGGTCGATCTCGGGAATTTTCGCACGTGGGAGTCGTGCCGGACGATGCCGTTGGTCGGCGGGTTTTCTCGAGGAGCAGAAACGCTAACAGGAAATGGGGCATGGAAACTGCTACGAAACTAAGCATCGTGTGAGGCGAGCTTTAGGTGCCGGTCTGCTGTGCGAGAGGTCCTGGCTGCGAATCCCGGCTAGGGCATGGATTTTCTGTTGTCCCTTCACCTCACTTCACCCTTATCGGCCCTTAAAACCTCGCTGTTAAGGCGGGACATCAGAGGGCATGTTGAATTATTTTATTTTTCGTTTTTTTTAATATTCTAAGGAGAAAAGTGTAAAATGTGAGATTACAGAGTGAATTCTATTTATCTTGCGCCATAGTACAAGCACCGCAATTGAAATTTTAACGTATACTTAGACCGCAATAAGTCACCCACCAAATTAAAAAAAAAAACTTGATCATTAAGTGTATTTTAGAAAAAGTACAAAGAGTTCCTACTGACAGGCCAAAACCAAACAGAAAACCGAAAATAAATAAAACAATTATGTAAAAATGAAAGGAGACTAATTCAGTATTATATAACATATCTCACGATTTGTAAACGCTTATATTATTTTACGTAACAGACTTAATTTAATCTTCTTTATTAATAACTTTTATAATTTAGCACGTAAGTTTTATGTAACTTATTGCTTGCTCTAAGCTTTGTGTCTCTATAACTGTATGTAGTCAACAATATGTACGACAAATTGTAAAACGGACGTGGTGCTGAATTTTGCTCGTGTTAAAATAAATAAATAGGAATATAAAACAATTTGTTTGACTGACTACGGCTTAAAGATACGTTAAAAGTTCAACTGCGATATTTGTACTCTAGCACAAAATACATAAAATTCACGCTATAATCTCAAAATTTACACTTTTCTTCTCAGAATTAAAAAAAAGACAAGTAATTTAATAATCCAATATGGCGACTGATGTCCCACGTCAAAGGATCGTAAAACCTTCTCACCTCACCTTAGATACTTTATGGTTAGAACAACTGATTATCGGTTAAAATAATTTTTCACCACTTTATTTCAATGCCTCACGTTCACATCTGCACTCTAAAATATAGTTTGTAAATTTACCAGACGTGCGTATAGGAGTGCTAAGAAAGTAGGTATGGCATAATAGTTTCCCAGACATCCATGGTAGCATTACTAAACCTTTTTATAAAACAGTCAAATGTATACTGAGGATACCAGACTTGTATTGTAACAACTGTAAAAGTTTGCATATTTACAAGACGAAAGTATGGTAACTGTCCCATACTGTGTCTGGGATAACAACATACTAAACATTTCATGAAGTTTTTCTCATGAAGTTTTTTTACAGCGATGCAGCTCTGCTATAGGCCGTTCACGATAAAGTGAGCACTGCACGAAGTTTTCTTTCGGGCGTTTTACCGCCATCTTTACGATTTTTAAAATGTAAATTTCCATGTAACTAAAAACCAGTGTAAACATTTCAACACTCTCAGTAGCTAACATCTGTTGGCCCAATAAAACACATTTAAAATTAATTACAAGTTCTGAAGAGTGCTCAAATTTATAGTGAACAGACTATACTCGGTTATTGGCAGCGTGTCTTCCTGATGTACAGGCGTCAGGTTTTTGACTGTGCGACTCAGAACATGGTTACTGCGACACCACATACCTATGACTTGCAAGTAGAACCTCAAGCCTCTGAGAGATAAACATTCAAACACTGACCAAGAAGAACTGAGTAGATGCGTACGCAAGGCCCACTGAAACAATTTGTCGCAAAAATTATTTTCGTCGAACTCAGTGGATCAATCTATTGTGAAAGGGGACAGTGGTAGGTGTGTTGCAAGGTAAGTTGTTCTGTGCGACATCTGTACAAATTCATGTGTGGCTTATCGGTAGGGACCCCTGTTTTTCGCGAAAAGATTTTTTTCCCCGCTTTGTTTCAGTGCATTGCGTGCACATCTGCAATTCTGCTTCATGGTTATTGGCAGCGTGTCTATGTGAAGAGCCGTATCATTTGACTGAGCCAATTGCAATCACGTTCCTGCAACAACACACGTCTGTGATTTGTTGGTAGAATCCCAAGGCTAGTGATAGTTAAAATATCCAAACAACTCCATAATCCGTAATGTCATTCGTATACGACCACAAAAACAGCAAATGAGCCACTCAATTACCCATACACATGTGAGAATGTACACGTAGATATGTGTGTATATATTACATAGAAACGCACACGAAGGTCACCCAATTACAGATGCAAACGCTACGAGGTTATTTCCTATACATAGGGGCTGGGAAATTTCGTGGATTCAATTACCTGTATGTTAGGATGCACTGTCCTGTGCATACATCAAGCTCCGACCATTTGTCCACTAGCTGCTACTCTGCGGAACAGCAGACAATGGACGAATAGACGGGGCTTATATATGCATAGGACAATGGATTCTAGCCCCTACCTATACACAACGGATTAAAGGCACTATACGAACTATGCTGTACATTAACTCGATAGAGAGGTTTCCACACTTGAATGATTTTAACAAAGTCATACAGTCACCTGATGATGAAAGAGAATATATTTCAGAACATAATTTTATTTTAAATACGAATTTACACATGAGAAACACTGAGCTACTAGTCCTCACGTTGAAAAAAAACGGGCTGGTATGTTATCACTATTTTAGCAATGTGTGTAACCATAGCCATCTTTAGTAGAAGGCCGCGGCCATAAATCTGACAACACTGCCAAGAAGGGTGATTTTAACACTTTCTTTAGCTCTCCAATGGCAATGGTTGTCCCTGCTTCGTCGGCATGTAGACAAAATAACGAATCAGGGACAGCCAGAGTTACAGAAGGTGTTAAATTGACCCTTCTTGGCAGTGTTGCCAGATTTATGGCCGCGGCCTTCTACTAAAGATGGCTATGGTGTAACCATTTGGTTTGTTTTAGGCCGATAGTATAGTATAAAGCTAACGTGTTTTATCCATAAACATCTGTAACAGCCTAATGAATCATTGTGTTACTATACTGCCCAGAATAGATTTTAGCTTATGTTAGTGATATATCAACCTAGGAGAATGATAAATACTGATTCCATTGCAGACGATTGAAAATAAAACACAGAAAGTCACGGTTGTATTTTGCCTCAGAAATACGAAAAGGAAATCAAAAGGTTCTGCGTCGCAACGGGTTATGACAAGTAAAGCATATTCTTAGATAGTATAAAACATTTGTACATTTACAAGGAAAATATTTTAAACTAATATCAGAACATTATGAGTCAGGTAATAAATATTCGATGTCATAAACCTTTTTAAATGGTTACAAATAATTTTGAACATCTTTAGGAACTAGGAAAATAAATGTTAATGAGCAAATTTTTCGATTTGAAACAAACAAACATAGGAGACCTGTCACATTTTACAAAAAATTTCGTACCTTTAAGAAACAATTTTTTGGTAACTAGTTTTAAAAAAAATATGTAACATTATAAATAATTATTGTAAAGTGAGCCAGATATTAGCTGTAAATATGCAAATTTTGTTTGTAGATTTACAGAAATGTTTGTAAACATACAAAGAAATTTGTATAAGTACACGTTTTTTTGTAAATTTTACAAAATATTTTTGTAGTGTTGCAAAAAAATTTTTTGGAAACAGGTTTCCAGAAAATCTTTTTGTAAAAAAACATTTTTTACTGTGTATAATAACGTACATACTCGGCATTTAGCACACTATTAAGATAAACCGCAGTTTTATCTTCGCTATTTCATCTATAAAGACATCCTAAAAAATATGTATGTAAAGCTAAATACCTCGTCGTCTGCAGGGTCATGTTGGACTAAACCTATAACTCAGAGATAGCACTACAAGTATGTGGCAAAAATATGTTTGCACCCTTTGCTTTCAATGTCTTATGTGC
Source organism: Medauroidea extradentata (assembly GCA_003012365.1). Lineage (NCBI taxonomy): Eukaryota > Metazoa > Arthropoda > Insecta > Phasmatodea > Phasmatidae > Medauroidea > Medauroidea extradentata. The sequence goes on from PNEQ01022759.1 coordinate 9,005, forward strand.
ACATCTGCAGCTCTGCCTCACTGCCAGTGAATAGATGTTCTAACTCTCATCTGTCTTGGGGATCTACTGGCAAATCACAGACATACGGTGCCACAATAATCTTATTCTGATTGGTGCAGTCAAATGAGAGGCTTTTCTGTACAAAGGCACACTGCCAATAACCATGAAGTGCAGCTGTAATATGCACGTGAGACACCGAAACAAAAAGATGCAAAAATCTTTTCGCGAGAAACTCCTGGCTCTACGCTGTAAAAAAAACCTTCCTAAAATGTTCAGGAAGTTATTATCCCAGACGCGGTATGGGGCAGTCACCATACTTACGTCTTCTAATATGCAAACTTTTACAAAATATTATATTACAAGTCTGGTAACTTTAGTATGCATGTAAATGTTTTATAATTATGTTCAGGAGTGCTACCATGGATGTCTGGGAAACTATTCTACTATATCTACTTTCTTAGCGCTCCTATACGCACATCTGATAAATTTACAAACTATTTTTTAGAGTGTGTATTCAGATAACATTTGCTGAGAGAAAATAGTTTTGTTGGAACAATCATTCAGTTAAAATAGGGACGTCAGTCAGTTCGGTTACTGATATTGCCTTGAACTGTTTTGGCAGTAATACGAGCAGTAGAGAATAGTAAAAGTCATATTTGCTTGTAAAAAATGAACAATACATTCTGGCGTAAGATCACTGCAACCAGTACCGAAAACCGAACTTGACTGTTGTCTTTATTTACAGAATGACGATTCCTGCAGCGTTGTGAACTGTACAGTAAACAATCTGTTCTGTATAAAGAATAGTCTGTTCTGCAGCAGCAAAAATTACAAAGTTGCAAGAACCATCTAAATATTACAGATAACTAAATAAAGCTCATTGTTGTTTGTATGTGAACATAATTATGGTTCCCACAACGAACAGAGACGTAATTATTTTTAACAGAAAATAATTAATATAATCTACTTGGTCAAAAACTTGGTAGTAAGAGTTGGAAAAATTTTTTTAATGTATTTTGTATTTGTACCACAAATTAGTTAACTTTTAGACATCAAATGAAATGATATTTCCCCCAAATAATTAAGAATAAATCGTTTTCATAGTTTATGTGTATTCACATATCCAAGTCGCCTTTTTTTTTTTTTTTTTTTTTTTGCTTCTTTGAAAAAACATTAGAACCATCCCAATAGGAGAAATAACATTATAAATAACAGCAAACATAAAAGAACTGAGCTACTTCATAAATGTAACCCGAACTATCTCAAAGCTTTTGAATTCACTGTAAATTATTAAATTTTTGTTACTATGGTAGTTTTTACAACTCTGACATGCCCGTACAGTAAGCAATATATTTTTTTTGCGTGGAATAACATTTAATTTATATATTGTCTACAAAATAGTTATAAATTGAGTCTGGTCCAAATGTCGAATTATGATTTATGTTTTCTTTCTAGCAACTTAAGGACTCTACTTATCTCGGAGCTCTGGTACGAGCAGGTATAGGATTATACGTGATAAACAAGGCAAGGAATATTTCGCCAGTTCAACGGCCAACATGCAAGAATCCATTATCCTGTGTATACGGAAGCCCTACCATTTGTCCATTACCTGCTGCTCATTCAGACAGCAGACAATGAGCGAATAGACGGGGCTTGAACATGCATAGGACATTAGATTCTAGTGTGCAGGTCATTGAACTCGCGAATTTTTCCTAGCCTTAGTGATAAATTATATTAGGTGTGGCTTAGTTTATGTCTAACCTACATGCATGCCATAGCTGCCTTGTTTGTTAGTCTCGGCGAGGCCCTCATTGCACTTAGGATGTTAATTTAATAACCTGAAAATCGTAAATTATTACGTTTCTTCACTTTCGAAAAACACTCGATAACATAATCTCTAGAGATGATGGTTTATCGCGGGAAAAGTTGACTGTTTGATGGATTTCAATACACGTCCAGCTTACCAGAAGATTACTGGCTTTAGCTTGTACGTGGAGCTGTTGCCCTATTAGACTGAGCCAATAAGAATCCCGATATTGTAATACTTGATGTCTGCAGACAGCTACGTTGTGTCAGTGTTTTCAAGGCTATCTTGGCACAAAACATTTTCGCGATATATCATCATCTCTAATAATCTCATTACTAGAGATGATGGTTAGAGATAACGGTGTATCGCGAACGTATTTCGTACAAACATAGAGGTGAAAAGACTTTGGTTTCTTGCTTCATGTATGATTGGGTGATGTACGACTGACACAACGTAGCTATCTGCAGACCAATAACAGGCATCAAATATTACAATAGCGGGATTCTTATTGGCTCAGTTAAATAGGGCAACAGCTCCACGTTCAAGCGAAAGCCAGTAATCTTCTGGTAAGTTGAACGGGCGTTGAAACCCAGCAAACAGTCAAGTAATGTCGCGATAAACCATCATATATAACTATCCTTTCTGACACCACGGCCACTCAGGAAGGTTGACATCAGCGTGAGTTTAACTGCAGCTCAACATATTCCAACAAAGACAGCTTAGCATTTGAGAATATTTTCACGTCAGAACTGGAGCGTCCGTTGCCCATATCCAGCCTGTCATATAAACGACGAAAACCTAAACACGCATTCTCCCCCCTCCCCCTTCTCACAAAATATCTTCCGGGAAGTTTACGGACGTAAATTCATCTACAAGGTAGATATAGTAAAACAGACACACGAAACTCACTAACACTATGCATTGCCTTTCAAATAGATCCGATGCTAAAAATTTGCATCAGGATTGTACACCACTTGAGAGGTGATGAAGTTACACAACGTGCTTGCTAGGCTCACCTTTATCGCTCCGGTACCGAAAATACTCTGACGTAAGGAAAACTTCAAGCTAGAGTACCATGACAGACATGACACTGATTCCTGAAATGTAACGTGAGGGAATAACCGAAATCCACGATCTTGGAGGACACAGTTGCACTCCCAGAGAGCAGCAGATCCTGATTGCGCGCGAGCGAAAAAAATAATTAAGTGACAAGGGAGTGTAAGGAGGGAAGAGGGAATAATTTTGCGATAATGGGAAGACAAGGGTTGGTGGAGGAGGGGATGATAGGACGCCTTTTCTACCAGTGATGAAGCAAGTGCTGATGAGAGCTCGGGGTAGTACGGCCGGGGATGGGGTTGAGGGAAAACAATCAACATAATGGCGAAGCGGGTTCTTAGGTCCCTTTGTTTCCCGCTCCAGCACGGGATTCATTACTCCAGCCTGGAGCCCTGGAGAGGAGAAGAAGGCTTCCTTCACCATGTATCCCCCCTTCCCAAGCAAAACCCAAAATCCTCCGAAGACGAACAATCAGTGGTGCCAACCGCGGATCCTACTACGTAACTCCAGTCTTATTCTACAAACAAGCGCACTCTTTTTACAGCTGGTAAGTTCAATTTATGCGCACCGCCTACCTACTTCCTTAGATGCTCAGAAGCAACGGAGTTATATGGGCGACCTTGAAGCGCGCATCAAAAGTCGTTCAAGATTACCACCGCGGTACATATTTACTATGGGACTTTAAGCAGTGACCTTATTATTTAATTTCTGGAAAGTCTGCTGCAAAGTCATGTGCACGTTTCGCATATATCCCATTAGTATATGTTGAAGTACGGTATCTATGTTGGAGGGTTTAGACAAAGTGTTTTTAATGACCATGGAGTCAAAACAATGACATTCTGTTATTGCCTAAAGTATGTTTTCTTTGCGGGCATTAGCATCATAGGTACACTGAAAATAGTTTCGTAAAAAAAAGTGTTTACCATCACACCGCAACGCACTTGAAGTTCGCGGTAGGCGGGCCCTTAAGGTACTAATTTCAATTTTTATATTCCTGAATATATGCACCGAGCGAGACGATACAGTTGTAAAACACCAGACTCATACGGTTTGGACATCGTGATCGTGTGGTGTGCTAGACTTAATTGTTCGGACTGCGTACCGGATTTAACTTGCATCGACATTTCGAGATACCAAAAATAACTGCTTTTTTCGATAAAACGTATACATGAATGCCGTTATCCTGGTGCATAAAAGTACCTAAATTAATGTGCTAAATAGTTAATCTATAAAATTTGTTTGTTATTATAGTTACATAATGAGAGAATACGAGTTTTTTTTTGTGCCCTATGCCAGAAATACTTCAGGATAACACTGTTTTTGGAAGATATTGCAGCTCCCATATTAAGACGCTCGCCTACTGGCCGTGTGTTAGTGTGGGTGAGGCAAGGAGCCAAGGACGATGTTGACTAGCTCATCTATTGCGGTATTCCCTCTATTGCAAGACACTGAAACGACGTGCAGTGGTATAGTAGATCACTCGCCTGACTGACACCATCCAGTGAGTTTGAGTTAAGTTTTATGCAAACTCAATTGAAATTTTCTAGAGTAGTTTAATACAAATCCCGTGAGTAATTATTGAGATCTAACAGATGGAATAAGCTGTTAGCTATTTTAGATGATCCGAAATTATTATTCTAATAGACGTGATGTTTTGAAACTACTTTTCAACCATGGTTGCAAGTTTTTTTCGTACATTGACACACATGTCGGTACGTTTTGTAGTTATTTTACGAACACACTGCAACGTATTTTAAGCTCGTGGTAGGCGGAGACCTTAAGGTTAAAAAAAAAACAAAGTTAATTTTTTAACTGTTCTGAGGGCTCTTATTATTTGTGTGTATTATGTCAGTCGACATTATTCGTACTAAAGTTGACCTGAGGTGTCAATTTCAAAGTAGTTCAGTAAATATATGTCTTTCTTAGTGTTATGACTCATGTAGTACCGTTGGAAAACAGTCCCTACAAAAACACTGCACGCCAGTTATGTTCTCTCGCGCCTGTAACATTTCATTGCTTTCACATCCTTAATTTTCGAATTTCATAAAATCGTGAATTTGATTTGTAGATATTTACATAAGCTTCATTATTATCAAAAAGCCATCTCGATATCTCAATGAGTATAAGCGGTACAGATGATTATTTGAAAACACGTTTCATTATTTCAAGGACGAATTTCGAAAAAACTTGAAATTTAGTTTTTTATATTTACGTAAGATTTATTTTAAGGCAAAAACTATTTCAATATTTCCACTTGTTTAGGAGATAAGTGGGATTAATTAAAAACACGTTTTATTTTTCAAGAGCTTTCAAGGACGAATTTCGAAAATTTTTAAAATCACTTTTTAGATATTTACTTAAGCATCATTTTAAAGAACATATCACCTTACTATCTGAAATGGTTTAGGAGAAATTACGGATTAATGAAAAACACATTTTACAGCTTTTCACCCCCTTAATTTTCGAATTTCTCAAAATCAAAAATTCACAAATATGCATTTGTTTGGACAATATTTTGAAGTTAAATAAAATCATGATAGCTTTCCCGGTTAATAATATATCAGGGATTCTTTTTGAAAACACATTTCACCCTTTTTAACCCCCTTAACTATCGAATTTCGAAGAAAACATTCTTAGAGGGTGCGTACGGGGCAAGGGGAAGCTTCCCTCAAAGTTGCATGGTTCTAAGTCCAGATTTGGGCTGTGCGTTGATGAGTGAGTGATGGTGTCAGTCAGGACAATTCATTTTATATATTAAGACGAATTTTGGCCACTTGAACAACCTCAAGAAGGTATCAAGCAAACTGACGCAAAAACAGGACCTGGGAGAGGAATTGGACGTTACCTTTGTTAAGGAACTATCCGGCACGAGTTAGGTAAGCCGTGGAAATCAAGACGGCCGTAGACGGGAACCGAACCCTGATTCTGCCTTATGCCGAAAGAAAGTCTAACGTGTTTCGTTGCTCCACCTCGTTCGGTTTCTTCATTGAGGAGTGAGTGAGTGAGTGAGTGAGTGAGTGAGTGAGTGAGTGAGATTCAGTGCTTAACCTCGATGTCTTTTGCGCTGGTGAGGGGTGGCATGAGGTGAGTATAGATCAGTACAGAAATGAAGAGAGGGGGGTGAGGAACGGGAGATCTCCGAGAAAACACGTGGGGGCCGACCGCGCTGGGAGTTGAACCCGGATCGCTTTGGTGGGAAGCGAATGGTCTGACCATTCGACCCCCCCCCCTCCCTTTTTCCATTCATTGAGGAGAGGGAACTATTTTCATACGTATAGCTCTCCGTGACAGGACTATGGACCCAAATATTTTACCAGGTTTTCAGGCTAAGCTCGTCCGCGTACTTAACTTACTTCTAGGTACCAGCTGAATCGCCGATAATTGAAATTCCTGTACTTGTGAGGATTCCGTAATTTCAGAAACATGTTTACGACTCAAATACGCCATTTACGGAAAATATCTTCCGTGGTTTTTAGTCATGTGATTTCTCAACAGTTAAATAAGTGTGCCCAAACACTTTGTATATGCAACTACCGAGTAAAAACGTTTTCTTAAAAAAAAAATTTCTCTGATTCTGCATACCTTTCACCAAACGGTAGTTGCATAGTTAAAATGCAATTCTTAGTTGTATAGCGTCATTTTACAGATAAAATAATTACGTAAATTTGCGTTTATGTCTAAGTAGAAAATATCAATTGTAGAGTCATTTAAATTAATTGCATAGTTTTTTTACGGTCCCATATTGTTCAAACGCAAGTAATTATTAGCTGTTATTAAGAGTAAAAATCTGCATATGCATATTTAGGAGGAAAACAGTGGTTAAGAAGAAACTTACTAGATCATATCTTTGAAATTTTAAGATCTTCCGGGTGATTTGTAAATAAAGCTACAAATGATTATACTTTCAACGCCCTTATTCTGCCATTAAATTTGAAAGCTTGTGTTTGAAATACATTTGTAGCTTTTTAATAATAGAGTAAATATTTGATTTCGGGTTTTAACGTACGTATATCAGTGTTATCTTTTTTGGTATGTAATATTTTTGTAGACACATAAATATGAGTGTAAAAGTTTCTGTTTTAAGAGTCCATTATACCCCTGACGTACAAATTCTTTGTTTTAAATCCGTACTATTTGTTTCAGATTATAAATAAAAAAAAACTTTCATTAAAGAACCAATTAAATGTATGTGTTCTTTAATATTACTGCCCTACATTTGCATTTAATGCATAAAACATATTAAGTTCAAACATGTTAAAGAACACATACATAAAATTGGTTCTTTTATCAAACATTTGTTATTTATACTCTGAAACAAATATTACGAATTTAACAAAGAATTTGTATATCAGGTGTATAGTGGAAACTTAAGATTAAGTTCAATTTATCTAAACGACGAAAAGTATTAAAATTGTGGAGCGACTAGTTGCCAACAATTTTTCAGTAAGTTAAATATATTTTCATAGTATCAACTAAGGCATACTGCTAATCGTTAAGCGTGTTTAAAGTGCTGTTTTCTAACATTTTTTTTATTTCAGTTAGTAAAATAAAAGTACTATCATCAGATAGGAATACTTGGAAGTTCAAAATAAAAATCTTAAACGGAAAATAATAAAAAGTGTTAACATCCAAGTCAGATTTCAGCACACAGAGCAAACAGAGAATGGAGTAAATTAACTAACATGTGTTACCAACATAGGAGAATATCTATTTATTTAATTACTAGGCAAAAACCTAACGATATTAATTTATTTACAAAATCATTGTCTAGGTTCTGAAACAATACTATTTGTCAACAGCAAAGTTTAATACAATCTAATACATAGGCAGCACACTCCACCCCAAGTTACACCAGTAGACTCATGGTTATAACGATGGAATTATTCAGAATAACATAGGTTCGAATCCCGTTAAAAAGAATAAAAAAATTTCAGTTTATTGGGAGTTCTTTAATAGCGTAGAAATCAATATACCACAACTGCGTTGAAGGAATTAAGTGAAACCGTAAGAAATACTATTTTTAAATCTTGCGCTTGCAAATTTGCACTGATAGACAAAGAAACACACTATCCCTGTTCACAATTTTTGCCCGTTTGTTAGAATTTATGACAGCATTTAACTATATGGGGACCTGAATTCCAAATCATTCTTACTCCAAAATTTAAGAATTATCAAAAAAAAATATTTTTTTTTTACTGTGTGGTTTTAATTCTAGCTGAAATATGATAAGTGGGAGTAAAAGTATTGTATTTTATTGGTAGAATATTGAAAACAGATATAAATGCATACGAAAAAGATATAATTTTCTATTGCTATTTCATAAATTTTGGCGTTAGCACGGTTTCGAATTCAGGTCCCCATATATTTTCATTTAAAAACGTGTGTGTATTGGCACAAGCGTCATTTACAAATAACGATTGAATGACCTGATTATTTCACTAATATGATTAGTATTTTAATGCGGCGCGTTGTTAAACTACCAAAACCTAAGTGCTAAAAACACGTGTGTTAGCGGAAACACTGTTGACACGTTGGCCTACATTTTATGTAAAATCACACCACTTTTTAATGTCGGTCTCTCTTGAAAACTAATGTGAATATGACAGTGACAGCTTCCGTAATTCGTAATTTCTCTAGCCTTATAGTTTCGTTTATAATACTTCATGAAAAGTAAAGAAAATGTTGTTCCTTGTACAATTCGCTCTGCACAACAAAGTTTGGAAATAACTGAATTTTATGTTAGTAAAATTATAACTGTAAAAAATGGGCAAAACTGTTTGTTACTAACGCAGTGGTATGTAACTAATTCTCGACACCCAATTACATATATGCTTTGTTCTTATTTATCTCTAAAATTTTTAAACTGTAGTTTATCGAAAGTCATTGTTACTGGTAATTTAATAATATTTAATTCAATACATTTTCGTCGATGATCACAATTTACGGGATGGGCTTAGTTGTAAAACAGATGAAAATACCACAGCAGAGGATATTATTGTATGCATCCGTACATTTCAAACAAAATATTCGCTGCAAGACTAACAACTGGAAAGATTTGTTATTATTTTGTTTATTTCTGTTTATTTAGAAAGTATTTTGTGTGGTATATTTTAATGTTACCTTTGGCCCTCTGTAACCCTCCTCATACGATATTTACACATTTTAACGTTAATTAATATTTATATTTTTCTGATGCCAAAGAACGCTTTGTAAACAGCTTTAGTATGATTACAAATTATCGTTAATCTAGTGTCGTATGCTAGGTAGGTTCTTATATTTCTTTGTACTACACGGTAAAATAATTTTATATTAGTTAATCCAACCTGATAAAATAATAATTATTAATAAAGAGTAAAACACATATGATCCGATGTAACCTTCCGTACTCAGTAAGGCGAACAATACAGAGTTCGGAGAGTAAAAGATCTCTCAGTGTTTTTTCCCAATTTTTTAAAATATGTTTACGCATGAAAAATGTACATATATAAATACATTTTTCTACCAATTAAATCACGCCCCGTTTTATTGGCGAACTTGCGGAACTTACTAATAAACCAGAGATACCAAGTATATTTCAACGTAGGTATAAAATGTTGGTACCGTGAAATGAGATGAATAGGGACCCTAGGGTGTATAGGGACAAAATTTCAAATCAAAAGTTCCAGTACGCTGTTTTAAAACACAAGTTTTTCCTTAAGATTGGCAAGTTAATAGCTTTACGAAGAGTAACTGTATTGAAATATAATTTGATTTAAGACAAATGTCTACGCTAGGAATTCGTTTCAAATTTTTTCCCGTTTTACCCAATTTTACGGTATATAATGTTTAACTGTGGCATAGTCACCAGTCTTTTACTGTTTTCACAAAACTGATTGGTGTACTTTCCATTGCTTTTACTATTTTTTTTTCCTTTTTTTTTTTTGTTTAGATCGGCAACCAAAACTTAAACTTCAATATATATCCGTGAACAGAAAGGCGACGTAGTTTACTTGAAAGTCATTGGCCGAAAAAAAAAACGGAAAATAAATTACACAAACACAGCTCAGCTACACATCAGAACTTAGACATCTGAACGTTCCGACTTATTTTTAGTTTAATATCTGACTGGGAACTCTTCCAAACTACTGAAGAAGTTATTCCGGAAACGAGCCACTAGGTTGCCAACTGACAGTTGAGGGAAAAAAAACCAAGCGGAATAAAATGAAATATTAAACCTTCTTACCCATCATAAAGTTTTGCTGAAACCACATTTGTTAGGCACGCAGGCCACCCAAACTTCTGGGAAACTTCAACGTATTCAATGTTGGGTAGGCTTTCGTGGTATTTACAGGAAAACAACATATATAAATAGTTTCTGTACTTTTTATTGGTCTACCAGTAGTAGGCTTTATCCCCGAAATTTTTCTTCAAATAATGGCCTCACGTTTACAACAGTGCATGGATAGATATAGATTTTAAACAAATCAAATGGGATCTTTATTTTTCAGGTGTGAAACAAAAAGCCTGCTTGCTATAAATGGCGTAAGAAATTTAGTTGAATAAAAATTAAGCAGGAGTTACACAAATGATATTATATATATGCTACTCGGTTTATATATATATATATATATATATATATATATATGAGTGTGTGTATATATATCAACCGAGTAGCATAAAAGGAAGCCAAGCCTTAAACTTTCTAAATTTTAAGCAACGACAGACTTAAAGAGATGCCGAACACAACTTCACATATAATATGAAATCAAAGAGACAAGTGGTACAACACATATACGTGCATCAAACTGACACTGATCTACCGTGTAACCATTCTATCGAACCGTTTCTATTTCGGGACTTCGTAGACGAAAATATGTTGTAAAGTTCAATGCAGTGCTATAGTATTTCTCGTAAATAATGTAATCACGTGCAAAATGCAGCACGTTCTTGCAATACTCAAACGGAATTCTGAAATCTATAAATAAGAGTGAAATATTGTTTATGGTTGGGGGACCCCTGTTTTTCGCAAAAAGAATTTTGCCCCGATTTGTTTCAGTGCCTTACGTGCACATCCACAATTCTGCTTCATGGTTATTGGCAGCGTGACTGTGTGAAGAGCCGTATCTCATTTGACTGAGCCAATTACAATAACGTTCCTGCAACACCACACGTATGTGATTTGCCGGTTGACGCCCGAGGCTCGTGACAGTTAAAATATCCACTCACTGTCCACGAAGCAGAACTGCAGATGTGCACGCAATGCACCAAAACAAAGTTGGGCAAAATTATTTACGCGGAAAACATGGGTCCGTAGTTACGGAATATACTTCTGAAAAAATTAGTCAAATGTTAATAAAAGCAACACTACTAAATATTTGTGACTTTCACCACTATGAATCTCGGTCCCTCGCATGTTTGTTTCGAAAACGTTTGGTTATTATATTTAAGCTTGACTGCTTGACTCACTGATAGGAGCTCCTGGGTAGCGGACTCATGGTCTCGGGTTCGATACCCGGTACGGGAGGGGGAATTTAATGCTCCCTCAACGGATTCAGGACAGTGTGTTGTGTTTGTTGGTCGTTTTGGAAGGCAATGGCGAACCGCTGTAGGCTCGCCTTCACTTTAAGAGTGAGTGATAGTCACCATCTTGAATTTTTGAATTTCGTGTCATAAATTTTCTTTTGGGCAATTTTTTGGAAAATTTCCGTAGAAATATCCGTAAATTCACGGAAATATTTAACAGTGTGAAAACGGCCCTAAGCATAACAATATGCTTGAACTTTTCCGAAGTTATTTATAGTAAATATGGTATTTAAATTTGTGGTAACAACACATCACGGTATTAGTCCAATGTCATGCTCCCCTGATATATTACGCCTACTATATACCATTGTTTTGGCCACCATATGGTTGTAACAATGGGTAAGATCCGACAACAATAAAATGTTGCAATTCATATGTTATTTAAGGGAAAATGTATTTAATAAAAAACGGTATATAACGAATGTCATAAAAATAGGTAACGTTTACAAGTTATACAGCATTCGCAGTACTAAAAGAATTGAAATAACTGGCGTTCCAAAATAAGTTCAACGAAAAAAAAAAAAATTTAAACTCAATCGACGTTTCACTCAGACGTGTGATACACAGACATTTACACAATCCTGGTTTTGTACTTGGATTCGCTGATTTTTATAACGTCAGTAATTTTTTATAGTTTTGAGAGAACTTACCATCTATTTGTTGTACACATTCAATGCAAGGTCAAGTGGCATTTTTTGTTTTGTTCTAAAATAATCCTAGACGTCTGCTTCACCGTACGGACAATGTTACTGGCGCCGTACCGCGGTAGCAGAGTGGTCAGACCACCAAGGCGAAACGGGTTCGATCCCTGGCGGGGTTGGTCTCGGAATTTTCGCATATGGGAAGCATGGCGGACTTCGCTGGTGGGTTTTCTTCTCGGGATGCTCCCGTTTTTCCCCGCCCTTGCATTCCGTCCCTGCTATTTCTATCATCCCTAATTGTATCTTTGTTTCCACCAGGGTAAAAACGGGGGGGGGGGGAAGCGTTGCGATATGCACCCCATCCCGTAGTTGAAACGGTGCAAGAAGAATCCTTGCAAAGCAACGAGAGGTACCTTGGGCCTGTACGCCTTTTTTTTTCATTGCAACTTAGGTCACATATTTTTGACAGTAACTAACCAAAGAACTGTCAAAATTTACAGAAGCCATAACGTAGAGTAAATACTCCCGAACTCTTTATGCATACGTAAACACAATCGCAGAGTTTAGCATAGATGAAGATCGTCTTGCCTTGAGGATGAAATAAAAAAATTAAATAAAAATTATAAATTTTTATACACTATTTATTTTAACCTCTAGCGTTAAATGCTAGTGTACCTAGCACATGAGCCGTACTGTAGCATGGTACGGAGAGTATTTTTTCTTGCATAACTATTAAAAATGTTTCCAACGCGTTTATCCACGAAAAGAAGCCACCTGCCACAGTTCAAACGGTGTCCCTTTTGTTTTAAATATGCCGTCCGCTTCTTAATAACATGCTTACCAAGCTCCTGAATAAAAAGTACTAAAAACGACTTTTCCACGTTGCTGTAGCTGAAGAAGTATCAACCGTACTCGTAAAATAAAATCATAGAAACTTGCATTGGACTTTACCTCATACTTTCCACAAATAAAACCACAGGGTCATCGTTTGAAGTCCCGTTGGAAAACCGTCTCTACAAAACCACTGCACGCCAGTTATGTTCTCCCGCGCCTAGAGGCGATGAGGTGTTTGACGCACGTGTTATATTCGACTTATCGCCTTCCCAGTTCCCGTGCCTCAAACGTAAGGAAAAAGCTAAGGTACACTAACTTTTAGCCGTTGGGTACAAAACTAACTATACGCTTTGAATGATACTTAAGTTGCATTGTTTTCATTATAAAACTGCCCGAAACTACAAATAATTAAAAATAAAAAAGTAATTAGGGATTCAAAGATGCTCATTTTATCCCGTACCACGTATACGCTATGCGAACGCCGCGTGGTATGCGATGTGCGGTGGAGATACACGCAGGAGGTTGGCCCGGTTTCAACGATGCCAGTTTATCCCGAACAGCTTGTTTTTCCGAGCTAAATCCAGCTGAAACTGCTGCACCCCCCTCCTCCTTACACCATTTGCCCTCCCCTTTCTGTAAGAGCGAGCTATGTTCTCAGGGGTGACCGAAGGGCTAGCAAGAAAGGGAAAAACAGACCTGACGCAGCTTCTCCAGTCTGCAGTGTTGCCAAACACGGCAATGAATACTTCCGGGGGTCAGTGCCCGCCATTTTGGAATACTGGAACTTGTGAATTTAATAAGACCTCACAAATTTTCTGTAATGTTTTGTGCTTCGACAAGGCAGAGGGAATAGTTTCTTACATAGAATAGAGTTCACATTGCTTGACAACTATTGCTTATACTTAGAACCACGATTTTATGGCGAAAAGATTTTTTTTGCAACATTTGGTTTCAATACGTTGTCATGTGCACATTTGCAGCTCTGCTACTCCGCCTGTGATTGGATGGTTTTACTCTCGCATGCCTTGGCAAATTACAGACGTACGGAGTCACAATTATCTTGTTCTGATTGGTGCAGTCAAACAAGTCTGAACAAAGACACGCTGCCAATAACCATGAAGCAGAACTGCCGATGTGCACGTGAGATGCTGAAACAAAGTGGATGCAAAAATCTTTTCTCGGCAAAATCGTCTCCCTACTTATTTTATACCTATGCTTATTCGTAGAAAATAAATGACTTCCTTCCTCCGGAAGATTACTAGTCAAAACTAAGAAAGGTGTGACAATTTGGAAACGCTTGAGAAGGTAATTTATATCTAAGCCATGTCATAAGGGAAATCTCATTGTCTGGAACTTACAGTGAAAATCGAAGATGGCAGGTACCGCACTTAAAAAGGATTACTTAGACCTAAGAAATAATATCCAACTCGCTTCAGAGCATTTAATGCGACAGTTAAAAAGACAGCAACTTCCCGCTTATGTTTTATGTGAAATTTTTGGTCAATACTTTAACACCAAAAGGGGTACAGTTCCATGAATGTAAATGTTTTAGTTTATATAACGGTTGCAACAAAAACGTCTCACATATGAATTTGGCAAATAAAATTACACTTAAACTATGCAACAAAAATGTTTTACGCCGTGAAAATTGTGTTCCTTACAGCGTTAAGTAACTGACCAGAATTCAACATAAAAATTAAGTATGGATCACAAAGCCTTCCAACGCCCTTAAGGGGTATGGAAAGGTACGAAGTCGAGCGGACTAGAATACTCAATAGTCAATAAAATCTGAACTAGTCATCAAAATTCGATGAGATTTTTTTGCCGAGTAGATATTTTATAAACGAACATTTATTTATACAGCACTACGTGATAGTATGCTTTACTTTCGAGTAAAAAATTAATTGCTGTTTTTAGAAAAATAAGGGCTTGAAACCACAAAATCTACAAAAATGCAAAACTGCAATTTTTATAATTTTTAGTGTAATAATATCTAGGCCTATACAATAACCGAATTTTAAAAAATACTCGCGTTTTGGTATAAAAATAATTTTAACGTTTGTAAACCTCTCGCGCAGAGATTTTTGGATTGCAAAATTATTTTCAAATCAAAACGAGAGTATTATTGAAATTCGGTTAATATAGAGGCCTAGATATTGTTATATTAAAAGTTATAAAAAAGACAGTTTTCCAATTTTTGTATATTTTGTGGTTTCAAGCGGATATTTCTCTCAAAACAGTTTTTAATTTTTTACTCAAAAGTAAAGCATACTACCGCATAGTGTTACATAAATAAACGTCCGCTGATAAAATGTCTACTCGGCAAAAAAATCACACAGCATTTTGATGAGTTGTTCAGAATTTATTGGCAATTAGTATTCCAGCCGTCCGCTTGACATAGTACCTTACTATACCCCTTAAGGGTGTTGGAGAACGGAAAAAAAATTGTTAAATTGTACATGGTTTCTTGAAGAGTGACCACTAATGTAATCTACTTCAAGTTACAATTTCCTGATAGCAAAATTTGTGGGTGCATCTGCATTCATGAGGCATTCGTGAGGATTTTAGAAGTTCACACACACTAATGAACGCACGCTAAAGAACACTTGTTTATGAACCTTCACAATCAACGAGGAAGATCATTAAAATAAAAGCTTTGTTTAAGGTTTTCAGTACTTAACATTGCTGATTTGACCTATACGTAGCAGCCCAGAGTAAAACAATGTTTTGTAACGAAATTTTAGATTATAGGGACAGAATTATTCTAAGTAATTTTTATCATCTCCCCCGGTATATCAAGTCAAATTTGGTTCCAAATACCGTAACACATTAGCAGTATTCAGCCCATTAACTGCCTTTTTTTTGGACATATGCCATTTCGGACGAATTTTGCCGTGTTGCAGAAAAACTCACAATAAGACATAAAACAAAGGAAGGAAAGCCAGTAAACTGTAGTCAACAGACAAAAACATAGAGATAATTCCTGAAAGGAATTTAGTTTCGTCCCAAAGGACGACGCAATGACAAGAACATATGTAAATATACATAAACAACACAACATTAATTCCTAAGTGGAATGTAGTCGACTGGAGCTTACTGGATTTTATTCCTTTGTTTTTATTTTTTTGTTTTTTTTTTATTTTTTTATTTTTCTGCATGATGGCAACATTTGCCTGCAATGGCGTATGTCTTAAAAAAACGTTCACGAACATAATACGAACCCATTGCAAGATTCGTTCAAAGATCACATTAATTGCCACAAGCAATAACTCCATTAACTTTAATACTTTCTTCTCTGTCATTACAGTAAAATATGTTCTAAGAAGCTTAATTCAACGGTTTTAAACATCAGTTGACTACGCGCCAATTGTAAGGCAACAGTAAAACATGCATTTATTTTTTTCAGAATTTAAAACAGCTATACAAAAATACTTCAGTCTTAAAAGTCAAAATTTATAACAACAGGATATGGGACTCGAATATTTTTCTAGATCGTATTTTAAAGCTGAAGAAAATTTTATTTATATATTGCAGATGGCACATAGTCGAGTGCTGCATAACACCGTTCAATTAAGTATATTTATATATAATGTTTAAATTAATGACAGGTACACACTATGCAACTCAAAATGTATCGATAAGTTAAGTGAGAATGCACTGTATCACAACATTAATAACGTATGCACTTTTCCCTAACGGCACCGTGCACCACGTGCTTGAAATGCATTGCAGTGTGTTCCTAAACCGGTTTTAGAATCTATTACATATGCGCGAACATCACCGTTAAAAAAAACATGCTAATTAAAAACACTGCTTCTAATACCTAATTAAAAAACGGCACTTTAAGACTGCTGAATTTCAAAACGTCCTAACTGGTTATATGTGAAACTCAGATTGAAACGTGCACCTAACTTTGACACAGACTTTTAACCAGTGCAATTATGCGGTCATTACTTAAAGTCCCATAGTAAATATGGATCGGCGGGAATCTTGCATGCTAGTTCAATGCTAGTCTCGTAGTAGCGATGCGGCATTTGATGCGCGCTTCAAGGTCGCCCTTATAGCTCCATCACTTTTGAGCCTCTATCACACGGTTAAAGGTTGGTTCACAATTAAAAAATATAAGCACAGAACAAATAAACTACAGTAGAAACTTTGCACGACCAAACCAAAATGTATTCGCAACTTGACTCTTACCATAATGTTTAGCCAATGGAATTTTTTCCGACGAATCTGAAATATCAGTTGCATAGAAGACAACCGAATGCCATTGAAACATACTTGAAGATGAATGGGGTTTGCAGATAATAGGAAATATGGAAACAAAGTCCAAATAAACTGCACAGTGTAAAATATTATTTTTAATGTAGAAACATAGTTTCTGACATTAAAATGTCTTACTCTAGTTTTGTTTTATTATTGTGTATTTTTGAGGTTAAACTAACATGGCGGACATTCACAAAACCCTTTGCTGTGATTGGTTGATGTCCTATACGTACGCACAATTTGAATTATTACAATTTCCTGTGTCAGCATCTATGTGCACACGGCCTCTTCATTGCAGATCTGAATCTGTATGTAAGAATACATTTTTTGACCCTCGGAAATACTCGGGGGAATTCGTTCATCCTCGGCAATAGAGCCAGACCATTCCCCTCCTATCCCCGTCCCTGTGGCATATTTTAGGTCAGTTTAAGGTATATTAAGTTTATTTTAAGTGTCAAAATAGACTGTGCGCTGAATCGACAGGCGGGTTTTGTTAGGTCATGAAACTACAATAAAAAGTAAAATAATATGGTGCTGCCTTTACGCTCGATGGCCGAGGGTAACCGAATGTTCCCGAGTATTTCCGAGGAGCGGGAAAGTTCTCGCGACACAGACGCTTGTGTCTCGCGCGTCCTCAAACCCGACACACACATCTCCCATTCCAGCCTCGTTGTTTCTTTATTCCTCCATCTTCTCTTCTCACTTCCTCCCTCCCTCTTCGTCGACGCCTCTTGTTCTACAACTCGCGCGGCCAGTGCACGGGGTTGACAAGGCGTTAGTGGCGGCGGGGGAGGGGCTGCTCCAGGGAACACAAAGTTTACCCTTGCCAGAGGACCAACTTTATATTGATTTCCATGTAAGTCGTGTATTGTTCGCGAATTGCCCGAGGAATGCAGAGACAGCCCCGGATGAGGTGGGCGGGAGAGAGGATTGTCCTGGGAAAGGGGAGGGGGTAGTTACGGAAAGGATGAAACCTGCAGTACCACCCGATGACAACGTAACGACACAGAGAAAGCAGAGTCTCTCGTCATGTTGAATTTCTTATCATTTCTTCCTGATTCATGATTTTCAGTACAACTTATTTTAAAATATGACAATACGAGCGTACCTTAAGGGGCCCGCCTCGTTGCCATAAAATCACACTGCAGCGTGTTTGAAGAAAACGTTTTACACCGAAACTAATACACGTGTGTTCACGCCGTTTGTCTAACGAAAAGAACACACACTTCAGACGACTGCCCTTAAGTACTTTCAAGACAACACACGTATTAAAAATCCCATTTTAGGGCACGTCAAAATGGGTTAAAACGGGGTTTTCAGGCTGCTATAGCGGAAAATATACTAGCCGAATACATGTGAAACCACTTAACGGTAGTGCATTGGACTTTAGTAAAGTGATTTCGTAAATAAAACAATAGGGTCACCACTTAAAGTCCCATAGGAAATTTGTTTTTTCGCGAAGACTGCACGCCTTAAGCGTAGAGGCGACGCGCCGTTGTATGGCCCATACGACGTCGCCCTTAGCACCATACCTCACTCACACTAACACATGTGCCACGAGGCGGGCCCCTCAATACAATGTCTTGTAATATATACATATATATAATCTTGTACGACGACATTTTATGTGATCACTGTGGCAACACTGCACGAAGATAGTCCTCTCTTGCCCTCCACACCCAGAGGTATTATTTCAAGTATGTGACGTCTAGTAAACATGCAATCGTGTTTGGACTGCTAAGGATTTTAACCTGCACCCATAATACGCAGGTCAGAACAGTAATAGTAAGATAAGTAAGATTCCCGTGGAGCGCAAGAGGGGACTAAGTACAGTGCTGTGTTGCCACATTGTGCATTTAAAATGCCATCGTACAACGTTTTGCCAATAACATTTTCGCCTTCAATTTAGCCCAGGATTCACGTAGTGTGCTTATCATGCGGAATATATGTGTGTTCACAGACAACTCGCTGTTTTGTCCTGTACAGTCATTGCTAAGCACCGCTTCATTTTTTTTCAACACGTCTACATTTAGCTACTGGTATGCAAATACGTCATCGCACTCATAAAAATAAACGCTGTCACGCACAGCAATTTTTTTCCCCCGCACCGAAGGACGATAAGAAAAGTTTTCAATTCCAGCGGGGATGTAAAGCGCTGTATCAGGAAGCGTTGAGAGCGCGTGCGGCAATAAAGGCGGCCGAAATTCAATATAAATGTGGTGGGCAGGTCCGGCGCCGAGGGAGATAACGCCGGGTGCCCAAGCGGACCGAATGGACCGCGCCTAGAGTGCGAAACTCAGCGCAGTCTAGCGGCGGGCGTGTACACTAATGAACCGTACCTCCCGGGTGTTAGACTTACCATGTTCATGGTACTCGTACCTTTATTTGACATGGTGTTCCATGTACCATGACCAGGGGCGTCATTTGGGGCTACAGGGGGGGTGGCAAATGCCCCCCCCCCTGGATTTGGAATTGTTGTGTATAAATATTTTTTTGTATTTTTAAATGTAAATAATGCTAACTTAAGGACTTAAAACTGAAGTTTTATTGTTAAAGTATCTAATTTATACATGCTTAATTAATAAAAAAGATGCAACAAGGTCACTGTCGTCAGGAAACAAAATCTTGCCCCCCCCCCCCGGAAAAACCTGAAATGACGCCCCTGACCATGACGAGGCTGTCATGGTAGGCCTACGCAAATGTACCATAATCTGATTACCTATTGGATTTATGGCGATTTTCATTGTAACGTATACTTGACGAAAGAGCAAATTGATGCTTGCTGCAGTAATTTAAAGCCATCTGACGAGATGATGAAGAGGATGACAGCAACACACCTATATTCAGAGTCTGACTCCAAGAGACACCCTGCAAACGGAACACACCAACTGTGACAAACATATTTTCTTTCAATCCTGACAGTGAATGATAATTGAGCCAATCTTTCAATGTCAAGTGTTGAAAATTTTGTGATTACCAGTAGCGTAAATTAAAAAAAAAAAACTGCTGAGCAATTGAAAACTGACAAACAAAATGGTAATTTTTTACATATGTTATAAATGTACCATGTTTTGAGTCAATGTACCATAATTTTGAATGCTCTGTACTAGAGATGGTCGGTATTTAACGAAAACGTTATTAATAACGGTTATTAGAAAATAACCGTTTCGTTCTTGGTTATCGCTTCAGAATAACGGTTATCAGCATCTTTCCCGTCGGTCGGTTGTTGGCTCTCGCACACAGCACAATCTAGCGACGAGTATAGGTACTTTGTCAATAGCTACGCTGCTTGATAATATGTATCTCGAGTGTTTCATTTTATTTTCACAAGTGAGTATAAAACGGAAAGTATTTCAGAACTTCGCAAAAAAAGTCCTTAAAACCAATGTAAACAATTTAGCGCATTAAAGAAATTAGTTACGTGCGAGATCTCGACGAAATATTTTTATGAAAACAATTTTTGCGCCCACCGAATAATCAATTATAGTTCGCTTTTCTAGAAACAGTTATTGTTTCTTGAAGAGTGTGGTTGTAACACGGTTATCAGTAACCATTTAACCATTCTGTTCCGAGATAGTTCTGAGGTATGTCACAGTTAAAAACAGTTCCTATAACTGTTACGTTCGACAATAGTTCTTGGTTCTCGTTCGTTCTGTTTCGCGATTACATAACCGTTCTAAGTGCAGCGCGGGTATTCACGTTCGCAGTTCTCGTTATTTGTTTGTTCCATCTGTATAACCGAATGTAGGCAAAATTTTTTCACGTTAAAATTATTCATTACCATCTTATAAGTACTGACTCAGACGTATTTTTATGTAGATTTATGCAGTAAACTGTTAAGAATGGCTGAAATAAACGTCAGCAGGAAAACAATATAAATTCGTAATTTTGAAAGGAATTTTCTGTTTACGAGTAATTGATGGTGTGTGTGACAGCTGAAAATGAATGAAAATTTAAAAAAATAATAATTTCGCTTGTTTTACTATCAAACAAAAATGTTTCAAGTGACGTTCAGTAGCGCACTAGAGCAGCGCAGCGATGGTATTATGACTGTAAAGGCCGTGCTAGATTCGCCGTAAGAAATAACCATAAAAATTGAACAAACACATTTGAGAGATGCATGCTACAACACACCGTACCGCTACTTAGCCGCCGTAAGACCGTAACAGGGATAGAAACCTGTCTATTTCTTACGGTGCGGTTACGGTTATTTTTATACGGCTAATTTACTGTCAATGTAGCACGGGCTTAACTCGACGAGGTGAGATGTCAGGCTACTCGTGCGGAATCTATTGAGTGAAATAGTAACAACACAATCTTGTGTCGCTGTCCGATAGGTGTCACCACTACTCTAAGTTGATGGTTGCTGCTCCCGTACCCGTTACGGCCGTTATTAAATAACCAGTTTTTCAAACAATCTCAGCTACCATCAGTTATCGATTCTAGTTCTCGGTATCTGCGGTAACGAAGTAAACGTGTCAGTATTTTTCTGTTCTTTTTCATCAGTTATATGTATGTAATCGTGTTGATTTAATACATTAGTTATTATTTTCATGTTTATAAGAAAGTATTGAACATGGCCGAAACATGCAGACGAAAAACGAGTGAAATTTTTTGAGATTTTGGTGTGATTGTTTAGGTTGTTGTAATGACTTAAAAGTATAAGAATTTTGTATTATACTGCATGCGAATGGCATTAAATAGTTAGTTTATATTTTGTATTGTTTAACTTAATATGTTCATGTACAGCATTTTGTAAGCACTATGAGCATACAGATAATTTTATATAACTTTGAAGGAAATATACAGCTCATATCGGTTTGATTGGATAGGCTTATATGTTGCAATGATTTAAAACTTAAAAAATTTCATGTTATACTGATTTGATTGAGATAAAAAAATTGTGAAAGCTGTTTGAACAATTTTCACATTTACGATCTATGTCATCACCATTTCATTCGATAACATTTTGCAGTTAACTTTATCAATGTACGATAATATAACTGCATGTAACGGAATAATGTTTGAAACATTTTTCCGTTACATGCCAGCGATGAGGAAGCAAACAGTTAAATATATGAAATGAGTATCAATACCATTTCAAATAACCGATAACGAATAACTGTTTAAATAACCGGTTCCTGACCAGCAACGATAACAGCTGGAACCGTTACAGGAAAGTAACCGGTATGAGCATCACTACTCTGTACCATAAAAGAGGACTGACGATCTAACCTCACTGTGTGGCCCCAAACAGGAGTTAGTGGACCTGACGCGTGAGACGTGCAAGTATTTTTTTCTTTCAAAATATTTCCAATGAGTTTATCTACAAAAAGAAGACGCTCTTCAAACTGTGTCCCTAAGATTTTGAAAATGACGTCCGCTAATCAAAAACATGATTTCTCAGCTCCTCAAACGTGCTAAAAAAAATGACTTTCACGTTCCCTTAGCTCAGAAACTATGGACCGTAATCGGGAAACCAAATCATAGAAACCTGCTTCGGACTTCACCACATACAATTCCACAAACAAAATAACTGTCCCGCTGAAAAACGATTTCTTCGAAAACACTGCACGCTAGTTTAGTCCTCCGCACATAGAGGCGACGAGATATTTGACGGACGTGTTATATTCGACTTATCGCCTCCCCATTTCCGTGCCTCGAACGTTAAAAAAAATCTAGCATCGACTAACTCTTGAGGGCATGCTCTCTAGTTTCTACTTTATTTCTTCAGCGATATTGATTTTTTACGACTAAACGAGAGCTGATTAAAAAATCGTCTTCTCCATGTCGGCTGATATTTTCAAGGTGGCAACTACTACGGTTTTAGCTAATTTAGTATTTAAAAAAAATTATCGTTGGTTCTTGCTTTGAAAAAATTAGCTAACATAGCAAAAACTGTTTCCAGACAAATTTTTTATATCTGCTGTCGTTTAAGATTTAAAAAATAATTATCGCAAAAATTGTATAAACTAACGTGCATTCATTGCCTGAAGTGGGAGAGATAGGTGCTAAAATGTATTTATCTATTTTATGCAATAACTTTTCCGTATTAAAATACTTTTGGTAAATATGCGGCAATGTTGAGGCATAGAAAATACAAGATGTCCGAAAAGTCACTCCATGATTACAAAAATGTATAATGTCCGCTAGAAGTATGTTAAACATGTATATCTGGTGCATAGGTGTTCTGAACCTCTCCATGTTTTTTTTATTTCAATTGGAAAACACATAGGTAAACCTCCTAACGAGCACTCTTGGTAGCACGTATAGCTCATCTAGTTGATATTCAGTTTCCGCCACTGCACACATTAAGGGCGCAGTCTACCGCAATTTTCATCACTATTTTTTAAAAAAATATTGAATTTTTAAAATTTATATTTTCAGTTTCAGCATTTTTTTTAAATTTAAATAATTTTTATTCTTTATTTTTATGAGCATGTCATTGTAGCCTGCAATGTCTTTATCTACTGTGATTTTTTGAGTTTGGTACCTATATCAGTTGGTTTTAGTGTAGTCGTTAAAACGGAAACATGCAAAATATGACTTTAACAAACCATTATGCGAAAACTATGAGAGATAAAAAAATTTCATAAGAGCCAAATTTAGTCACATTTTGTGTCTAAAATAGGAAGAAAAAATCTGGTACAAATAAAAAATAAAATAATGATGATGAAAATTGTGGTAGACCGCGCACTTAATCAACATCATTGGAGGGATCAGTGTGACGGCTCTGGTTATCAGTTGTTGCAAGGTTGTAAGATCCGGTACATGTGTTGGGTAGACCTCATCCTTGACATAACCCCATAAAAATTAGTCTAATGGGGTTATGTCAGGAGAGCGTGGAGGCCAAGCCGTTGATACATCACGACCGATCCATTTGTCCGGGAAAGGTCGTATCAAGATAGACGAGGACCTCCTATGTTGGTTGGTAATGTTTGGGGAAATTCTCCAACATCTTCTACAGTACAGCACACATTAAATCAATAAATCTAGGAAAATAGCTCCCTGCAATATTGTAATTGTTTCAATAATTGTTATATTTACGAGATATCTGTTGCCTTGAAAACATACATTGTAACTAATTTTTAAGGTAATATAATTTAAGTTTTTTAGCTTCATAGTTTTGTGTAGTGACATGTAAAATCCAACATTTACATAAAACTGCTTTATACGAGAAATGAAAACCTTCTGACTTACATAAATGAAATTATTCACACTAAATAACCGTGCCAATAGGCTACGTCGAAACGTGTATTAAAGAGCCACAGTGTACATCTCTTGTATCTTTGAAAAAAATGTTGAACCAAAAATAATAAATTGTCAATATTATGCTATCATTCTGTGTGGACGTTTGCCCATAAAGTTGTCAGTTACCATTATCTAGGATTGTTGTTTTGAGTTTTTGCCATTCTGACTTGCAAAACCATTTGGATTTTAAATGGCATATCTAGCTTTTATTTATCTACGATACACTATTTTAAGACCTACCACTACCTATCGGTTAGGAACAGACCTAGAGGCATCGAATGAATCGTAAAACAAGCGAAACACAGCTACGCTATATTTGCAGAAAAAAATTATGGACCACTCTCTCGGGTGAGGAGTGCACCCGATTTGTAATTTCGTCAAGGGACCTGGTTGGTCCGATCCAACGGTGCTGTAGTGTCGCGGCACGATAACGTCGACATGAATAACTGGAGAGGCGGGAGTCGGGCGTCAAGGGAAGGCACGCTATCGCACGATGCCCTGTCAAGCCTCGGTGGGGTGGAGAGGGGTGGTATCTGCACCCGTCTACACCCCCTTACAACCCCTTACAACCTCTACTAGTGCGTCATGGCCGTACCGCTGAAAAGCCCAGCGTCCGGGAGGGGGGGATGTCTCTCGGTACAGTGGTATCTTCGTATCTGCGGCTGTCATGCGGCGCAGCATGTCTAAACTGGAACGCCAACCCCCCTCTCCTCGCTCAGGCAAGTAGGAACCTGATAACCTCCCCTCACACCCTGAACCCCTCTACCCCCTCTTAAACCCACACAAGTCCGACCGCCGCGCGCGATTTATCGTCCGCTGCCCACAAATTGCGCTGGATTTATTACGATTGCTATCGGCAACATGTGCTCCCTGCTGTTTTGATTCAAGTACAGCGCTCCCAGCACACAAATGGAATAACAATTTTCCTAACCATAAATAATACATATTTTTATATATATTCAGCGAGTTACAAACACATTTATGTTTTTTTTTAACACAAACGCTATGCCGATTCCACACGGTACGCCGTCTACAACGCACTTGAAATGCATTGTAGTGTGTACGTATATACTAGTGTGTACGTATATACGTTTTTTCAACGTTACAACTCCAGATATGTCCATTGTGTCACTGTACAAAAAAGAAATACATTTCAAGCGATGGCGGGAAGGTAGTTTCACAGTATCACGTCAATTACGGAAAATCATTTCGGAGCTCCATAAAATTTTCTAAACAGATTTTTGACCAGTTATAACAGAAAAACTACTAGTAGGATTCGTGTGAAACTATTCCAGAATATGCAATGGACTTAGACGAATACTTTTCAAATAAAAAGATGGGGTCACCACAGAATGTGTCAAGTCAGGCGAGTGATCCACGAAACCACTGCATGTCGTTTCAGTATTTAGCTGTAGAGGCGATATCGCACTAAATGAGCCAGTCAACATCGCCCTTGGCATCGTGTCTCACTCAGGCAAACACACGGCCAGTAGGCGGGCGCTTTAAGAGCATTACGTAAATAGTATCGGTAGTTTATTTTTCTTAAGTAAAATATTATACGAATCGGTTTAGTTTCCAGTTTAGAAATATTGATTTGCGGGAAAGGTAGAAATGTTTAGAAATATTGCTTTGCGTGTTTGTAAATTTTGTTTTGGAATACTTTTCATTGGTTACAAAGATAAACATACATACAAAAAAAAACTATTTCCCTATATACAATTGAGTGTACCACAAAGATTACAGCTACACAATATTAATGTACACCTAATTTTTTATGCTATAATTTATATTTAATTTAAACTTTTTTAATTGCGTCAAAGCTAGATTGCTGTGAGTTAAAATAATATATTTTTTTCCAAACAGAACTTTCATTTACCACAACAATGTCTGTGTTGGAGAAATAAACGTGTTTCAGAGTGATATTTTAACTATTATTTCCGGTATTATGCTTTAATAACTAGAGTAGATCATCTTATTATATTGTTTTTTTTTAGTTCAAATAATACATTCTTCATTCATTGCAATGCTCACCGCAAGAAATATAATGTTCGAAAATATTCTTAGTAACTTAAATTTTACCAAGCAAGATGCGTTTTCCCAAATATACTATCAGAACATTGAAAAATATAAAAATGCCCACCATTTTGAAAATATGAGCATAGGATTCACGAAATACACATAATTGAAGCTAGCTTTGTATGTAGTTTATGTGTACCAAGTTTGATGACGTTATAAATTATTGTTCATTAGGTTCCTAGGTCGACTTAAAAAAAAATTGTTAAAATAGCCACCATTTTGAAAATACGGAAAGGGCAAAGAACTAAATATATAAAAGTAAACTACGGTTGCTTAGTACTACATGTGTACAAAGTTTGATGAAAAGCGGTCCACTGGTTCAACAGTTTTTAGGGACACACACACGGACACACAGACATACACGCGCATGTACAGAAACACACATACAAGTGATCTCATAAGCCAACTCTTTCCTTCGGAAATTAGACTGAAATTATTGGTTAGAATAGTTATATTCCATTATTCAGAGTCAAATATCTATGGTTGATGCAGTGTTCCCACAATTATAACCATGAGTTTCCTGACACAGTGGCACGTAAATATGCAATAAATATTAAATTACTACAGCAAAGAGTAAGTACTTTCACGTGTTTCTGCTATCCGATGAGTATTACAACACATCACAAATTTTCTTGGTGAAAAAAAATCCTTTCCATTACCCATAACCACGGCCGTAGAAGAACAGGTCTGGACACTCGCCTGGAAACTTGACCCGCTTGTTGTTTGGCTGCAGTTCACCAAGTTACCGATAATGCTATACATTTTTGGCGCTGTAATCCGGGCGGTTTGGCCCAAACTCCGCCCACTTCCCTTCCACTAACATAAACAATTTATCAAAACGTATTTTTTTTACCAATTTATGAAATACTTCCTTCACTCACAATATTAAATCATGGCTCCAGATCTTTATTTACTTTATAATGTTAACAATGGAAAAAAGTGGGCGGAGTTTGAGTTCGACCGCCCGGATTACAGCACCAAAAAGTACAACAATATTCTCGGTAACTTGACGAACTACAGCCAGACAACAAGGAGGTCAAGCAAAATACATTGGTAGATAGGCGAGTGTCCAGACCTGTTCTTATACGACTGTGCCCATACGGTAACATAAGTAATAACTTATTACAATATTTCTTTGTTATGTTACCGTATTGAAAAAAAAACTTTCCCCGGTGGCAGTTGTGATAGTAACGATAAGATATTCAGAAGACGTTTTTATGTCCGATTGGTTGGACGTATTTTGCGAACTAGAGTTCAAAAAGTGTGGAGAGCTAAGGGCAACATTTTACGCGCCTCACTACTACTACTAGCGTACTGTCTTCTCGCCGACAACTCGCCTCTATGAGAAGAACCCTATCGATTCATGACGTACTATATTAAAAATAGGTTGAGTTGAACCGTTATACCCGTCCGTTCCGTTTCAAATTTTCTAACCCAAGATAACATTTCTATAAATCAAGAATACACCTTTTATTTTATTAGGCCTACATTTTTAAAAATACAAACGTAATTTATTATATAATTTATGACTTTAAGCTTGTCTTTATTCACACATAATTTTAATGTTAGTTACTTAATTTCGTTAAGTCCTTTTGTTTTCGTAAATGTGATGCTATATGTATGGGGGTAACGTAGTCACTAGTAAAGTCAAAAAATCTAACGCTATTTAGCACAAATATAACAATGTTTGCAGTCATGAAACATAAAAGGGGTATCAATGTTAAAACTAAATTACTTCTCAAAATAATAATGTTAAAGATAATTTCTTTACAACAAAACGTAATCAACCTTAAATGTCTAATTGGCACATAACACGAGATGAAAATTAGTTGCAGTGTGTTCGTTAACGAAAAAATTTCACACGAGCCCATTGCGCTAATGCACGAATAGAAATTATTCTTCGGGTAAGGACGGGATGTCAGTTAGGGACACCATGGTCATTATAAAAAAAACATTGTTTGGAATCCTTCACACTTAGCTTAAAACTGCATTTTCATTTTCAGACCGCCGTACTTCGAAATATACTAACCGGACGTATACTAAACTCAGATATTAACGTGCATTATTGAGCTATGTTACAGACGTTCCAGCAATGACATTATGTTCTCATCACTTAAAGTCCCGTAGTAAAAAAAGATCAGTGAGAATCTTGCACGCTAGTTCAGCGATTGGCTCGTTGTGGCATTTTATGCGCGCTTCAAGGTCACCCTTATAGCTCTGGCAAATCTAAACCCCTAACGCTCAGGTAGGCAAGAGTATTGATTTTTATTTTCAAAATTATGAAATATGTGTGTGTTTCGTCATTGTTCAGAATAAAATGTAAATACACAGAAAAATTTGTAGGAAGTCTTCCATGGAAAATAATTTTGTAGTGACCACCAAATAATTTTGTGGTGGCCACAACTAAACGTTTTTGTGGTGACAACAAAATAAATTTTGCAGGGTGAATACTCACAAAATATTTTTTCTGTGTAATGACATTATAAAATTAAGGGAAAATAGCACAATCTCTAACATAGCAGTATTCTCAGAGAAATATTAATTTGTTAAAACATTTAGATTTTGTGTGATTTATTTACGTGTCACGTCTGCTTCAAGGTGACTGGGTGAACGTATTTTGCACGTTCGAGGCTTAGAAGCAGTATAAGGACGAGACAATACGGGCATCACATCTCATCGTAGCTTCTAGTCGCAAGTCACTTACAGGCGCGGTCTACCGCAATTTTTATATTTTTATATTTGTACAGGTTATTTTTATTTCTTGTTTTAGACACATAATGTGACAACATTCTCCACTTATAATTTTTTTTTATTTTGCATAGTTTTTGCGTAATGGCTCGTTAAAGCCAAAATTTACATGTTTCCGTTTTAAGGACGACACTAAAACCAACTCACCTACCGAACTAAAAAAATTTCACAGTAAATAACAATGCTGTAGGCTACAAATTCAGCTATTTTTTACCACAGAATAAAATATAAGTAATTGTATTTTTAAAACAACTACTGAATTTTTATTTAAATACAAATTTTATATATTTTACATATTTTATATATATTTGTATATTTTATATATTTAAATGCAAAGCATAGTTATTCTTTGTTTTTATATACGTGACATTGTAGCCTGCAATGAATTTATCCACTGTGAATTTTTTCAGTTTGGTATGTCAGTTGGTTTTAGTGTAGGCCTTAAAATGGAAACACGCAAATTTTGACTTGAACAAGCTATTAAGCGAAAACTATGAGAGATAAAAAAATTTACGAGAGCCAAATTTAGTCACTTTTTGTGTATCTGGTACAAATGAAAAATAACAACATGGTGATGGAAACCCTATCATATAAATATGTATTATTAAAGATAAACAAGAATTGTAAACATCTATGCCCGATTTAAACACCTAAAAAGACAGCAAAAATACCAATTATCGCCATTTTTATCCGCTGGAAAATGTGATTTAATGATTATTGGTGACTCAAAAATGTGTATGTACACGTCTAACGTTCTTTAAGGGGTATGGAAAGGCAATATATCGAGCAAATGGCTGGAATACTCATTCGTCGATAAAATCTGAACTACTCGTCATAACTCGATGAAACTTTTTTGCTGAGTAGATATTTTATTAGCGGACGTCTGTTTATAGGCCTACAGTACTAGACGGTAGTATGCTTTGCCTTCGAATAAAAAATTAAAAACTGTTTTTAGAAAAAATTTTTGGCCACAAAATCCATAAAAATGGACTAATTTAATTGCGAAAGTTTTTAATGTGATTTCAAATTAATTTTAACATAAATAACATAAAGCTTTGCGCGAGAGGTTTTGGGATAAAAAAAAACTATTTTCAAATCAAAACGCGAGAATTTCTTTAATTTGATTATCATAGAGGTCTGGATATTACCGCAATAAAAATAGGCGGCCACCTAAAGGGCATTCCAGAGACAAAAAATCATAGTTTTGTATCTGTGTGAAATGGTGTTAGTTTCGTACACGTTTCTTGGAAGAACATTTTCCTCTTACAAAAAAAATTAGCTTCAGGCAGTTTTCGCATAATAATAGCATTTCAAAATAAAAATTTGCACGTCTTTAGTTCTCATTAGCAGCAAAAACCAATAATTATAAATATATTAAATAATTCACACTGAAACTGCATGTCACGGTCTACTGCTCCACATGTTTTAAAATTCATTAGTAAATTTTTTTGTATTTTTAAAAAAAATCGATAGAAAAAAAAACAAAATATTCACAATTTCAGAATTTTTTTAAATATAAAAATATTTCGTAATTGATTTTAAAACATGTCAAACAGTAGGCCGGGACATGTACTTTCAGTGTGAATTGTTTTTAATTTATGTGTGCTAATTGGTTTTTGCGGCTTACAAGAACTAAAAACGTGCGAATTTCGACTTTACATTTTCGGAAACTGGTTGAGATAATATTTTTTTTTTGCGAATGAAGAAAATGTACTATCAATTAATGTCTACAAAACTAACAATATTTCATACAGCTATAATATTTTGATTTACCACCCCCCTTCCCCCAACTGAACACCCTTAAAGTCACGGGGACAGCTTAAATACCGATCTTTGAAAAAAGTGTGCAATGGGAGTATATGACTGGATTTAGTTGCTTGGATATACTCCGTTGCGACTGTCAAAGGAAACGGGATATAATGGGAAAACATAAATAAGCTGAGAATGCTTTGGTCAACGAAATATTTTATTTTATTATTTTTTATTTTATTATCTCTGTGTTCCTTGTTGTTTTTTTTTTTGACCCGATTCCATTTTTTTTTTTAATTTTATGTTGTGTATGTATCCTGTTGACTAAAGCATACTCTGCCTATTTACAATTTTCTATTATTTTTAGTTTTCTTAGACAGTCGTTTATTTCGCAATGGATTATGTCCAAGCAACTAAATACAGTCAGCTTAAATAACATATACAAGTAAGTGATGGCTTCTGCGACGCGAACCTTCGTCGGTGAGTAGTGTTCCTGTGGTAGGTTGAGTGCTTGGCTGTGGGCCAGGTCGACGGAAACCTATGCCCCCTCCCTCTCCTTCTACGAAGACCGACCAACGGGTGGGTTATACCCGGATAAGAGAGGGGAGAGAAGCGTGTTCCCCTCCTTCCCCCCCCCCCTCGGCGAGACGCGACGCCGCGCCGTCGTTTCAGGCCGGGACGCCGCGAGTGCTTTATGATCGTCCGCGTTCATCACCAGATACAGGGGTCCTGCCTGACTCACAACCTCCACCTCCCCCCCCCCTCCCAAAAAGGTTCTCAAACCCTAAATCTTCCGTCAGGCGTCCTCAACCATCCACGTAGGCCGAAAATACCGTGGCCGGTCTCTGTAGCGATGGGGAACACATTTACGTCGCCTGCGTCACAGAATATTTAGGAATACAGAAGTGAAATAGCAGGTACGACGGCAAACTCAGGCCATGTCTCAAGTCATCCAAATAGTGCTCTTTCATGCTCTCGCTCCTGTAAATACGTCAGAGAGAGTACTCTCTGCCTGTCTAAATGATTCGCCGAAGAGTACGAAAGAGCGAGAGAACGAAGTAGCATACTCGCTCTCGCTCTCTCGTGCCATCATCATGATTACAACTCAGCTTTGAGGTTATTGAAGAAAATGTTCGTCTATTAAACATAAATAATTATTCCCAGTGAAAAGTTACTTTTGGAGAGAAATGCATGGGTTCCTATTTATGCTGTTTTGTGAGTTAAATTTTTGAAATCCTGAAAGGGAGCAGAAAACAGAAAATTGTTACATAGAAATGCACGAAATTGTTCGTACTCTGTAGCCTAATTTCTTTAAAACATTAGTTTTTTTTTTTTTTTTCAATTTTGGCTTAAAATCAATATCTAGGCAAAATAAAAAAAACCATATGTTTTGAAAAAAATTGGTTACATAGTACAAAAATACTTTCAACATTTCTATGTAAGGGTTTTTCAACATCTGTTTGTTTTCTGCTTTTAAGAAATAAAAATTTCTAAAACGGAATATAGAAGGACCCATGTCATAGAGCAAACATTATTGCCCCAAATATGTGTTTAAAAACACAAATAAATAAAATTGTAATCGCATATGAAGAGCTATTCCTCACATGAAATACGACGCCAGTAGGTCTAAAATAATTACTTGAATTGTCCACAAATGTATTTAATGTGTTTGTAATTTGAAATTAACAAAATTTACGCACTTGTAACCTTTGCAACGTTTGTTTACAAATACGATATGTCATCGTCCTACTGGAGAAAGCGAGAGCACCACACAGCAAACAAGAGCTCTCTCTTGTTATGCGAAAGAGGACTCTCTCAACAGAGTACTCTTTGAATAGACACACGGCCTCAGCCACACACGCCAGCAATATGGCGGAGACGCCTACCACCAATCATCGTAACGCGGCTGCTAGACGGCAGCCAGGCCAATAGGAAACCTTGCCGTAACATGCAGGAGCCAAACAGACACGGGGCTGTTATCAACAACCTCGGGCAACCAATAAGCGGCGAAGTTCGCACGTATAAAATGAGACGCCACATCATTTCACTTCTGTATTACTATTTATTCTCTACTCTGCGTATCTTCTGTCGCGCGGGGAAAGAAACGTTCGTACGAGGCCTTTGCTGGCGGCCGCCCATACTTATCTACACTGAAAGAAACATTTTGTAGGACGTCTACCCTTCAAAATTATGTTGTAGTAACTACAAAATAATTTAGTAGTGGCTACTAAAGGTTTGTGGTGATATAAAAATATTTTTGTGAGGACATAAGAATATATTTTGCATGGTGAATACCCACAAAATATTTTGTAGTGCCACAAAATATTTTTTTCGTTTTCTCCTTTTACTCGACCAAATTCCATGGTCGAGGTCGTTAAGGCCTCGTTATTTAGTTTTGCAGTGGATTCGAAAATGTTTTTTTTTAACACGAATTAATACATTTAACAAGAATTCATCTTACAGTTTTAAAACTTATATAGCATCGTTTATAGCTGAATTTTTTCTATTACAATACACCAAATGGATTTTGAGATTTTTGTCCCCGAAATATCACATATTTTGATGTCAAAAAGCCAAATTGAAGCAAAATATATATTTTTTTTTGCTAGCAATCGGTACATTGTTTTGAAAAACGCTCTACCAAAATTGTGTATCGTATATTACTGTATACTGTCTCAAATGTTTTCAAAGCATTTGGTTGAAAAATATTCCACATATTTGCAATTGTTTGATATGAATGAAAGATCATGGCCTTAAGGAGGAATCTCACCGAACATTTTAATAGTCTCAGTAATTTTCATATCCGTCCAAGATACGTGCGACAAATAAATATCGTAAGACGAGGTTAACCGTGGGCCAAGGGACCGCACCCCAAATGCAGATTCTATGAACGGGAGCTCGACGATGGAGAAGCGCCAGAATGTGAAGGTAGGAGGACGGGATATCCCCGAGAAAAACCAATAATTAGAGGCAATGATTTTCGGTGAAAATAATTCTGAACCAACTTGTTTCAATGTCTTACGTGAACACCTATAGAGTCTGCTTCTTGTTCTGTGATTGGGTGTTTTAAACTGTAAGCGTCTCGGGATTCCAACCCGGCTAATCACAGACATGTGGTGTCGCAGTAGCCCTGTCCTGATAGGCACAGTCAAATGCGTCACACATCTGCTCAAATACGGTATGTCAATAATCATTAGGAAGCCTGGTGTCTCGCGAAAAGAATTTTACCCCACTTTGTTTCAGTGCCTTACGTGCACATCTGCAGTTCTGCTTCACAATTATTGGCAGCGTGTCTATGTGAAGAGCCGTATATCATATGTCTCAGCCAATTACAATAAAGCCTCTGCAACACCTCACGCCTGTGATTTTCCGGTTGAATCCCAAGGCGAGAGAGAGAGAGAGAGAGAGAGAGAGAGAGAGAGAGAGAGAGTTAAAATATCCCATCACTGACCACGAAGGAGAACTGAAAATGTGCGCGTAAGGCATCGAAACAAAGTGATGCACAATTCTTTCACTGAAGATCACTGGCTGTAACTATAATTAGAGATGATGGTTTACCGTGGGAAAACATAACTGTTTGCTGGATTTTGACACACGATCAGCTTACTCGAAGATTACTGGCTTTAACTTGTACTTGAAGCTGTTACCCTATTTGACTGAGCCAATAAGAATACCGATATTGTAATATTTTATGCCTGTTATTGGTCTGCATACAGCTACGCCGTGTCACAAATATATCGCCGAATATTGTACACTGCAAGAAACTACAGCGTTTTCAAGGGTAGCTATGTTGGCCCGAAACATTTTTGCGATATACCATCATTAGAGACGATGGTTTATCGCAGGAAAATTTGACTGTTTGCTAGGCTTCAACGCACGTTCAACTTATCGAAAGCTTACTGGCTTTTCCCAGTACGTGGAGCTGTTACCCTATTTAACTGAGCCAATAGGAAACCAACTAGTTTAACATTCGATGCCTACTATATATTGGTCTGCAGACAGCTACGGAGAGTCAGACGTGTATCGCCCAATCATACATTTGGCGAGAAACTACAGCGTTTTCAAAGGTGTGTTGGCACAAATAATTTTCGCGATATACCATAATCTCTAACCATCATATCCTATGATGGCATATCGTGACGATAATTTGTTTCAACATACCCTTGAAAACACTGTAGTTATTTCTAGCAGACTAATAACAGACATAAACTATTACAATAGGGGGATTCTTATTGGCTCAGTCAAATAGGGTAACAGCTCCACGTACAAGCGAAAGCCAGTTAATCTTCTGGTAAGCTGAACGTGTTTTGAAGGTCAGCAAACAGTCAAGTTTTCCCGCGATAAACCATCATCTCTACCAACAATGGACGCAATTGCGTTCTACAGTAACACGATCCGGTCCGTACGCCATGTACTATACACAGGATGTTTGGTAATTACAGGTACAAACGAAAGGTGTGTCAAGGACGAAACCAATCTTTTTCCTGAAATGATACATTACTAGGGACCTGAAAAATTCGCGTTTTCTTTTAGGCGCAAGCTAGAGTTCCTGCAACTATAGGTCTGTATCACGTTCATAATTGGCCATTGACTTACTGGACACTTCCTGGAAGTAGCTGAGCCAATAATGAAACTGTAACTGAATACAGGCCCATTTCACAGTGTCAGCGAGTAGCTAATAAACAGCTGCTGTCTATACGATTTCACAAATATTCTTGCAGGCTAGCCAACAGGTCAATGAACCTGCGAATTTTTCCCGTCTCTACACATTGCATGTTAAGGGTGTGGTGCACAGCAATTTTCATCGATATTGTTTTAATTTTTTATTTGTACCGGATATTTTTTTCTTATTTCAGACACAAAATGTGACTAAATTTTGCTCTTATAAAATTTTTTTTCTCTCATCGTTTTCGCGTAATGGCTCGGCAAAATCAAAGTTTGCATGTCCCCGTTTTAATCACTACACTAAAACCAACTGACACACAAAACTGAAAAAATTCACAATGGATAAAGATGTCGCAGGCTACAATTTCACGTACATAAAAACAAAGAATAAAACCTTTTTGTATTTAAATAAAAATGCTTAAAATAAAATAAAAATAAAAAAATTAAAAATATGTTTTTTAACTTAAAAATATTGTATTTTGTGGTTAAACATAGTTGAACCTGTAGCCTACAACATCGTTATTGACTGTGAATTTTTTCAGTTTTGATAACTGAGTTAGTTTTAGTGTCGTCATTAAAACGGAAACTTGCAAATTTTGGCTTTAACGAGCCATTACTCAAAAAATATGCGAGATAAAAAATTTATAAGACCAAAATTTAGTCACTTTTGTGTCTAAAACCTGAAATAATATCTGGTACAAATATAAAAATAAAATATGTGATGAAAATTGCTGTAGGCCGCGCCCTGAAGACAGGAACGCTATAATACATGTGTTATATATATATATTTTTTGTGTGGGGATATTTAAAAAGTTTTGATGTATGTTAGTCGTGTTGATAGTGGCCACGAACTACAGGAACGCATTGTGGATGGTTGCCACGGCATTCAGAACACACTCGTCCACTTGTGCATCATTTTGACGTTTTGATACCTGGGAACACAGTTTACTTTGTTTCTGTTCACCACACGCCACTGAGTTATCGTATAGTTAAAACTTTTATGTTAAAACTGTAATATTTTAGTCCACCCACAGTAATAACGAACTGTCACTAACGAGATGACATTTACATTCACAAATAAAGTAGGCCTAGATGTAGTTTTGTACTGCATAAAAAACCTTAAATTACAGGTGGGATTGGTTTTGCATTTTAAACCATTACTTATTTTTGAACATTTATATACGGTCAATGGAATTTTCATTAAATTGGTCGTTACAAGTGATCATCTATTGGCGGACAGATTGGCCTCAAACACGCATGTGCCTTGTAAGAATATATAAATAAAATTGCATAAATCTCATTATAATGTTGCCTTCTACTGCGTGAATGTTTGAAAATATTTGAAAACTGTAAAAATACGTTTTCATATGTGTGTACGGAATTCTGAACAAAAATGAGAAAGTAAAAACTCACCCCAAGCTGCTTGGGACTGATTTTGTAAAATATTGTTGCGTGTTGGCCTGGCAGCAGGCACATTACATCATGCTAGGTGGACAGCTCGGTGAGTCAACCAGTGATGTCATGGGTTTCGCAGCTATGTCGCAACTCCCGAGAGACGTCGTTGGGATTCCCCGATGACGCCAGTGCCAATACGTGACTACCAACAGGCACGACCAAGGTAATATCTATGTTTAGACCTCACCTCATCATCAGCCATTGACGTCGCTGAGGGGGCCGTATAAAAGCCTCGGGACTGCGCAACATGTGCAGTAAGGAAGTCATAGTCTGGAAATGATAGTCTTGTAGTGAGTCTTGAAGAGTCAGTCTAGTATTGTGCACTCAGTCTGGAGTCGGAAGTCTGAAGAGGAACAGTATGAGCATGAAGTGATAACCGAGAGTGTTGTGAGGCAGCGCCCTTAGGGGCGGCGATTGACGTCGTGAGAAGTGACGGGCCGAGAAGAGACACTGACGGCGACGCAGAGGTGAAGAGAACCCAGCACCTTGGGGGCGGTATCACGATGGCGCCGAGGCTGATGTAACGTCGGTGGAGTTGACGAGGTGTGGCGTCTCGAGGATGGCAACATGACGGCGGTGTTCGATAGCGTCGAGGCGGTGTGACGCCAGCGAGCTGCAGGGAGGACGAACAACACGTCTTGTGGTGTGTTGGAGTGCTGCAGAGGTGATGAGCTGTGGAGAACAACACTGACGGTGTTGTGCCGAGGAGAGCAGTAACTGGCTACTTGAGGAGACTGTCTACCTGGTGATTCAAGAGAAGGAGTGCTTCGAGAGTTCGCTATTGGTCCTGCTCGGAGGAGGTGCTAAGATTGTGCAGAGAGGCTGGCGAGGACATCTTGGTGATGTCAGGAAGACGTCTTGGTGACGTCGGAGTCTACTGCGAGGCTACAGGCACATACCTTCGGAGCAGTACTGAGTGAGACAAGAGGGCTTTTGCTGCGGGTCGACAGGTAAAAAAGAAGGTGCGCGACGGGAGTTCGAACCGAAGACCTCAAGAGTGAAGACAGTGGTGCACTCTAGGTGCTGCACTGTACATGGTGAGCCATCCTCCCTTAGGACTGTTAAGGTTGCACAGTGTCACTATTTGAGAGACTGTATTGGATATATGACTGAATTTTTATTGTGATTTGTAGTCTTTAATTGATTAATGGTGAATATTCTTGTGCTTTAATTGTCAAAGTTAATTAACGTTCTGTGGCACAGTACTAATTGTGTGCATAACTAATTGTGTTGTGAGAGTTATAGTTAATAACGGTTTTGTGTATTTCGTAGCTTTGTGAGCTATTAAATCCAGTAGTTAATTTAACTCTTTTATTTCTAATTATAAGACCTCTATCCCAAAAGAACTCATGGGAATTGCACACATGAAAAATTTTTGCTCTAAACTTGTAACAATATTAACAGTTGTCATAAGTATTTAAGAATAAGTTGAATCCAGGCCATTTAAAAATCCTGAATTGCTTGCGGGAGTTTAGTAAGAAAATGGCCAACATCAGGTGGCCGAGAAAGCTTGGAAAATTAATAGAACAAACCTACCTAACTCTAGAAAGGTTTTTTTTTAAAACAGTTTCTGGCACGTTTCTCGTGAGTGTGGCTTGCCAGTTCTTTAAGTCATGATCTATTACTTTCTTCCTATCCCCGTTCCACCCGTGTTGACCAAAGCGCCATGCCCGAAAATATATATTCCAGTTTTCCCGTATCACTTCAAACGCTCGGGAGCGACATTTGAAATAAACCCGCAGGTCAGTTAAACCTTTCAGAAACCAACCTTAAAAAAATAACTACGATTCCAGCCGCATGTATTTTAGTGTTGTCTGGCATTCTACCAGCAGAGTTGGCAGCGTTGGCAGAAAATATGGCCTACTTCTATAGATTCGTATTAAGGGGGAGTTTACCACAAACTTTCATAGTACAAACAATTTTATATTTTTATGGAATATTGTTAATTTTGTAGACGATACCTGTGAGTTCATTTTACTGTTACGAAACTATTTTCGCTCTTAAATTTTTTCTTATAACGAGGCGTCAAATTCAAAATTTGCTTGTTACACTGCTATTCAAATAGTGAAAACCAACTGACCTACATAAATGAAATAATTCACTGTGAGCTTACATCCCTTGAAATATGCAATAAAACATAAAAAAAAAAACACAACGTAATATTTTGAATTTAAAAAAGGCAAAAAGTACAAAAAAGTTCAAATTCAGAAATTTTTTAAAATACAAAAACAGTTCGCAGGATTTTTAAAACATATTTAATTACGTAGCCTATAGTACGCTATTTCACTGTGAATTATTTCACGTACGTAAGTCAATTGGTTTTTACTATTTGCATGGCAGCAGAAAATGCAAATTTTAACTTTGGTGCACCGTTATGAGAAAACTACGCCAGATAAAATTGTTTCGTAAGAGGAAACTGTACTCACAAGTATATTCTAAAAAAACCAACACTATTTCATATTAATATAAAATTATGACTTTATCGCACCTGAACACCCTTAAGCCCAACAGGCAAGAGCAAAAATAGGAGTTTACATGTTAAATTTAATTGATTGAGACTCGGTATCTGTCGAATCTAGATGTATTTCCTACATTATATTTTTCATCTCGGTGCGTTCCATCTGTATATACGAATTTTTAGTCTGCTTTTTTCATACCCTAAAAACTATTAACACAGCAGTTTTTTCATGCCCTAAAGCAGTCGAAAACACCAACTCATAATGTTTTTTCTATGTTTTCATTTATACAGCAATAGTTCCTTTCGCATGTTCAGTGCAGAAACTTGGCATTCGTCCGAAACTGAATCCTTAAAAAGTACTGTAACCACCTCAAATATAATTTAACATTTAGATTCCTATTTTTCTTCACGGCAGGGCTTTAAGGTTTGTAGCACCAGTTAAAAGGGTGATTAATTCGATGTATCGAAAACAAAAATTAGCAAAGTTATATAGGCCTATCACATTTATTCGTAGTCGATAGTTTATGAAAAGAATAATTTTTTTCATACATAATTTATATGCAATCGCTAGACGCACAGTAACAATATATTTGAGCCGACAACATCGCCTCTTTTTCTCATCAAAACCACCAACTTCTTTGTACACGAAGTGCAGACCGGCCAAACATCAAAAGTGTTTAATATTTTTGTTGGCTGCGTGCAATATAGGTCTAACGTGCAATGCTAAGTAGCCCGCGCGAGGCGACAAGCATTAGAATATTCACACAACTATTTAACACCCTCTTAAGAGAAGTCCTCGATTGGCGCATGGATGACGTTGCAGCGTGTTACGGGTATTCTTTAATACGCGAAACCGCTTAACTTATTCATATCACATGTGAAACTATGCTTCTATGTTTTCGAAAATTCAACACGCATGTTGGAAACATGATTATCGGGCCTCTAAAAATGGCTAAAAAAAAAAAAAAAACGCGTTTTTTTTTAGTCTGATGCAACTCCGATAACATTACAAGAATTCGTAAAGCGCAAAGCGAGAGGCATGCGTTGGTATTTACTTCATACTATTCAAAAATAAAATGTTGTGGTCACCTATTTCAGTCCCATAGGAAAATGACTGTAAGGAAAACCTTGCAACTTTTTGAGCAAAATTTCTCCTCGATAACGTACTTCTGAAGAACAATCTCTGACGCTGAAATATCTTACATTTGATTTTGGCGCAACAGATCTCGCATAACAAATGTATCATTCTGGGTAAATGTTTGCGCGTAAAGTTTCACTGTGCCATTATCTAGGGTTGTTGTTTTGTAGTTTTTACACCGTGTCGATTCAAAGTGATTTTAGCATTTACTCATCTACTACTTACCCTTTAGCGGTCACCCTACAATTTAATAGAACCCGTTTCTGAAACAAATGTCTTGCCATGGAAGACCTTAATTTCGAACGGATTCGATACTTACATCTCGAGAAACAACTCTTTGAAAAAGCCGATTTTAGCCAAGTTTTGGGGTTTTAACGGTCCTCCCTACATGCGCTTGAAATGCGTTGCAGCAAGTTGCAATCATTCTTTTTTTTTTTTTTTTTTTTGCTGAAACTACTAAACGCGCATTATATTTGTATATCAACGAAAAGAACACACGCCTCAAACTACGTCATTATAGTTTTAAAAATTCAGCACTTAAATTTAAACAATAATTTTCGGGTCCCTCAAAATGGTAAAAATGGGTTTTCAGACTGCCGTATCAGTAAAAATAACCACCGGATTCAAAAACATAACTGTAGAAGCAAGCGTTAGACTGTGAACTATGCTAGCGACATATAAAATAATGTGGTCACCGCTTAAAGTCCCATAATATAAAGGATCATAGTAAAGCACTGCACGCCAGCTGAGTGGCTGGCTCGGTGAGGCGATAATGCAATACATACGTCGGCCAACAGTCACCTTACCGCTCCTGCCTCTCACACACAAACGAAGCCTATCTAGGCAGGCCCCTTAAGATAATGCTCCCAATGTGCGTGGTGTCTTTTAAAGTATTTTTCACGAGTAGTTTAAAGTGTGTTTTCTTCTCATAAATAGGAATTTTGGGTGCACTTTTACTGGTCTCTGAGAAAAGGTGTTAACTCCGAACACGTTGCAGGTAA
The DNA here is from genome assembly GCA_003012365.1 of Medauroidea extradentata. NCBI lineage: Eukaryota > Metazoa > Arthropoda > Insecta > Phasmatodea > Phasmatidae > Medauroidea > Medauroidea extradentata. The sequence continues at coordinate 50,712 of PNEQ01022759.1, forward strand.
TTCGAGTGGCAAGTCCTGAATACTATCCAACCACACGAGTACAAGCCCTGGCGAGGCTTCAATCACGACGCATCCGCGCCCGAGTGTAGGACTTGGGAATCCGGACGCGACCGGCCGAACTAGGTCGTCAAATGGCGCCGCACTTGGCCGCGCGGCACGCCTCGTCCAGAGTGCCCCATCAAACCGCCCCTCGTCGCCTACGTGCCCGTCGAGTGTCCTTTGTCCCGGCGTCTGTAGGTTCAATTTACGGCTCCCCAGAGGTACTCTGAGATCTCGCGCCAACCTGGCGTTAAGCCCATTGGTTCCTATTTATGCTGTATTAGTGAGTTTAATTTTTTAAAAATCCTGAAAGTGGGAGGAAGTATCGCAAATCTTTTACACAGAAATGTTAGAAAGGGTTTGTATTATGTAGCATAATTTTTCAAAACACGTGTTTCTGTAATTTTGGCAAAATATCGACTTAATTAAACTTTCTTAAAGTCAATAATTAGTAAAAATTATCAATAAATTAAGTTTAAAAAATTAGGCTTTATAGTTTTAACTATTTCCAACATTTCTAGTAACGGTTTTGTGATATATACTCCCTTTTGTACAACTTATTACATTACTACATAGTCATAAACTGTCTGGTTTTTGACGCAGTGATGGCAGATAGGAAAAAGAGACAATTTTCCTATTTGCCATCAGTTCTCCAAAAAAATATGAAAATCTGTGACCATGTAATAAAGTAAGAAGGTGTGTAAAAGTGTAACCTACGGATTGTCGAGCCTTGATTTTCAATAACAAGAGAGAGGAAAATGTTATGTCGAAAATTAAGAAAATGCACTGCTTTGGCGCTCCATCCCCCTTAAGGACACAGCATGCCACACTCATAACACGCATTGTAGTGTGGTCGCAACAGGCTATTTTTTCTACGAAACCATTCCACATGGGCACATGGTGCCAATGAACTAAAGGAAAACACATGTCAGACAAAGTCGGAATGTCATTGTTATGACACCACATTCATTAAAATCACAGTCCTTGCAGACTGCCATACTTCAAAATGTACTAACCGGATGTAAGCGAAACTCGGATATAGACGTGCACTGAACTTTGTAACATATTTTCCACCAATAAAATTATATGGTCACCGCATTAGTCTCATAGCAAAAATGGGTCAGCGGGAACCTTGCACGATAGCTCAGTGCTTGACCCGTGGCGATGCGGCATTCGTTGTGCGCTTCAAGGTCGCCCTTATGGCTCCTTCACTTTTGAGCCTTTAACGCGCAGGTAGGCGGCGCCCTTAAGGGTGTTCAAGTGCGATAAAATCATAATTTTATATTTGTATTATAGAGTGTTTGTTTCGTAGACGATACTTGTGAGTGCAGTTTACTCTTACGAAACAATTTTAACTCGCATAGTTTTCTCATAACGGCGCGTCAAAGTCAAAATTGGCATGTTCTAAAAAGTGAAACCAATTGACTTACGTAAGTGAAATAATTCACGGTGAAACAACATGCCACGGGCTATGTAATAAAACATTTATAAACACTCCCGTGAACTATTACTGTATTTTAAAAATTTTTTGAATTTTCAACTTTTTTCCTGTATTTTTGCGATTTTTTTAGAAAATCCAAAATATTACGTCGTGGTATTTTAAGTACTTTATTGCGTAGTTCATGGGGTCTAATATCACAGTGAATTATTTTATTCAAGTAGGTCAATTGGTTTTCACTATTTGCATGGCAACAGAACAAGCAAATTTTGACTTTGGCGCACAGTTATGAGATAACTACGAAAGCTAAATTTGTTTCGTAAGAGGAAATTGTACTCATAAGTATCGTCTACAAATCTATCATATTTCATAAAAAATATAAATTTATGATTTTATCGCACTTGAACACCCTTAAGGTCACACCCGGTAGCTATACAGTGATTTTAAATATATATATTAGAGATACGTTATTTTCATATCTAAGGACCCTAACAGTGTTTTGTCATAAATGTATCATTATTTGTATCAAATTTTTTTGGTAGCAATAAACCTCAACATATTTCAGATTCTTGCACCCAAAGTATCACCAATATCGTTATGAAAAAAAATTAATAGTAATTATATTTTGTGAACAAACTGTGCATGATTTTACCAATCGTGCATCGGGACAGGAAAATTTCGCGAATTCAATGACCCTCATGCTAGATTCCATCCTACTATGCATACTCAAGCCCCGTCTAAACGTTCATTGCCTGTTGTTCCACTGAGTAGCAGCTAGTGGACAAATGGTTGGGACTTGAGTATGCATAGGATATCTGATTCCAACGTGCAGGTCAATTAATTCGCGAAAATTTCCTGTCCTTATGCATTGTGCAAGATTACTCTTAAACGGGAATTTTTCAAAGCATTCCGTAAAAAAATAGTTTCCAAATTTTTTTACCAACTTAACGCAGAGGGAATAGTTATTTCTGTACAAAAAAAATGTCTGTATCGGATATTTCGCAAGGTGTTAACGCACGGGGAATAATTATTTCTTAGATAATTTGGGTAAAAAATGTTTGAATACATGTGGGTACTGGTTAAATTAATATAGACAGTTTCACTCACGATGACGTAAACAGTCTGCACAATTCTCGGGATGTTACATTTGCTGTGGTGTATCAGCAACTGTCATGTTCAGCTGTTTAACAATACGGTCTGACTATACATTGCTGTATTTACGCAAGGGCTATTGTTAAATCTAAAATGTTTTCGTCAACGATTATTGTTTATAATTGTTGCCCAATATCTGCGGTCGTATGAACACATCCAGAAACAAACGCACAATAAGCAGACCACGCGAATTCTGGCCTAAATTGAAGGCGAAAATGTTAGTGGCAAAATTTTGTATGATGACATTTTGTATGCACAATGTGGCAACATACACTGAAAGAAGATAAGTATTGTTGTAAGTACCATAATTTTGTTAAAATAGGGACAACAGTTCAGTACGATTGTTGGTACAATCAAAACTAATTCTGCAACAATGTGTTCTGTAGAGGTAACAATATGTTCTGTAAAAAGTAAAATTATATTTGTTCCTTCTACAGGACAAATTGTTGTAGCAACAATCCATACAATACCGACAATCTAACTGGATTGTTGTATATATTTTAACAGAATTATGGTACCCAAGACAATACTTTTCTTTCAGTGTAGTACTGCATTTAGCCCCCTCTTGCGCTCCACAGATATCTAAGTTAACTCACTACTACTGTTCTGAACTGCATATTATGGGCGCATGTAAAAATTCCCAAGCAGTCTGCATAATTCTACAATTATTACATGAAATAGACTAACACACATAAAATAATACCTGAACATTGAGCGCAAGAGGAGACTTTTCCCACTCAGTGTTGCCACATTTTGTACGTAAAATGTCGTACAACATTTTGCCTCTTACATTTTCGTCCTCAATTTAGCCCAGTATTCGCATGATGTACTTTTATACGTCTGTTTTTGGACACTCTGTATAGTGTGTCCAGTAACGGCCGTATAATAAGTAGGTACTCCACGCGGATCCTATGCTAAATTTAGTACGAAAGTGTTGTACTACATTTTTCGCGTACGATGTGGCAACACAGCACGGGGAGAGCCCCCCTCCGCCATCTTGCGCACCATGTCCAGATCATGGTCGTAGAAGAATAGGTCTGGACACTCGCCTATCTACCAATGTATTTTGCTTGACCCCCTTGTTGTTTGGCTGTAGTTCACCAAGTTACCGAGAATGTCGTACTTTTTGGCGCTGTAATCCGGGCGGTCGGACTCAAACTCCACCTTTTTTTTATGTTAAATTTATAAAGTAAATAAAGATTGCTGGCGCCTTGATTTAAAATTGTGAGCGAAGGAAGTATTTCATAAATTGATATAACATACAGTTTGATAAATTGTTTATCTTAGTGGGAAGGAAGTGGGCGGAGTTTGAGTCCAACCGCCCTAACTTCAGCGCCAATAAAACACAATATTCTCGATAACTTGGTGAACTGCAGCCAAACAACAAGGGGGTCAAGTTTCCAGGCGAGTGTCCAGACATGTTATTCTACGGCCGTGGTCCAGATACTATTTTTTGTATGTTACGTCGAATAAAAGTAAAATACTGTTTTGACTGCTTGGAATTCTAACCTACGCCCATAACCAGAAAGTCAGTGATAGTAAGATATATGTGTAGAGCAAGAGGGGGCTAACTTTGGGCTATGTTGCCACATTGTCCACGTAAATTGTTCTAGCACAACGTCTCGTTGTCACTAGGGTTTTCACATCTAATTGAGGCTCGTTTCAGCCGCCATTATTGCATGTTAATGTTTTTTTTTTTTTTAATCTTAAGAAAAAAAATGTTAAATATGCTATCATACCTCAAATTCTATTTATATTTCGCTACAGCACAGACCTTGCGATTTAGCTGTTTACTTATAATTACGCCGCAATCTGTGTGGCAAATTTTTTTATATTCATAATTTACCCTACAAATTGCGACCTAACTATACACTACTAGCCCTATTGGCATTCTTGTATTGTAGCTCAAGGTAAATATAATTTGCGGTATAGTCGCCGATTTAACATTTTTCTTCTCAGAATTCCAAAATATCGAAAAATAATAAAATTCAATATGGCGACTGAAACCGAACCTTAAGGCCGATAAGTGTGGCGTGTTTAATTTGCGGTCGTTTCTATATACAGCTCTAAAGGTTGTGTTTGATCCGAAAGAAAAACACGTTTTTCTGATAAACGAACAAAGTATATGCGTAGTTCCTTGCCATTTGTGGGAACTGCAGGGGAGGGGGGAGCAATGTTTTGCGCTAACGCCACAAATATCATCCATCACTGCCGTAGAGAGTGACAAATCATTTTCACACCACAAACAGTCCAATAATGGTTCAAAAACACCTCTACTGTACACATACATGTTACACAGACGGGACAATGACATATTAGGGCATGTTATCACAAACCAAGGTCCCTCAGGCAAATGCAGATATTACGGGGAAAAAACCCGTGTTTGACTTGGTGTACCGTGCAGCCTCATGGGGCTTGTCGATTTTTTTTTATCCAATATGTACACACATTTTAACCATTGCGACACGTCCCACATCGTGAGCTGTTTAGTTAGTCTAAATTGCATAACGGGCACCTCGTAATCCGAACCTCGAAAATCCGAACATCTTAATTTCGCGGACGAGTAACTAACTGTTTGTGTGGGAAAATAAGCACTTTAAAAATTTTGTAATAAATAAATGGGTAGCATTCTCCACGAACCAGTTATGCAACAATTATTTGTTTTGTACAAACAGTTTCTACACTAAAATAATCTGAAAGAAATTATTTGAGTACTATATTCTGTTGTTCCAAATAATGTTTTCAAGACTGTGCAAAATATGGAAATTTTAAGCACGTTTAGTATAGACAGAAGATGCTGTACTTGACACTGAGAAAAATTTTAAAAATAGAAAAATATAATGCCTGTTATTGGTCTGCAGACAGCTACGTTGTGTCAGAAATATTTCACCGAATCATATGTGCTGCTACAGTGTTTTCAAGGATATGTTGGCACAAAACATTTTTTCGATATACCATCATTTCTATCCATACACTGTACTGAATACTTACCATGCTTCAACTTATAAATAGAGCAATTGTTGAGCATGGTTAATACACGAGTCTGGTAACACGAGTGTACATTTCGTTACGGTTTCACAATCCCGCAACACCGGCGGCATCGGCGAAGAAATGCGGCCAGCGGTTGTTTTACGAACAATTTCTCCAAACTTCGGGACGATCACCGCAACTGACAGCACGCCAAGAGTCTGAGGATTCGTGAAAGTAAGTGGGCCTTAGCTCTCTTACCAAACCGTCTTGAGCCAGTAGGGATGGCTCCACCTTGGGCCTAGAAAAGGACCAATACAAAAGAGAGGTTTTTGACGACCTGGTGGAGGCGCGAAGAATGGTAAGGACAACAAGCTATATTAGATCTCCGACTACGGGGACGACCGGATCTCTCGTCCCGAGGGTCGAACCTGGAATGGCGTACTCGGCGCGTGGCAGACGTCGAAGACCTCGTATACTAGCTTCAATCAGCAGCCAGCGTGGTGAGTTCTGGCAGTTAGAGCTGAGAGCGATCCGTACCCTTGCTCCTATCTACTCTATCTCTACTTCCTTTCCGTCTACTCTTGTAACTGTTCGTGTCATAGCTCTTTCACTTAAGGGCATGGGCCCCAATTTCTTCGCATTTAACGACAATTATTTTTAAAAACAGAAATGGGAGCGGATAGCGTAAAATCGCTTCGTAACTTTGTTATGGCTGAATTAAATTGCATATTCTAATTTTGTCGAGTCAGAAGACTGCAAAACAGTTGCTAATTAGTTAATTAGCAAAATTTCCTTTTAATTGATAAATTAGCTCTACTCATCATATAGTTTGTCTCGAAAAATTACATTGCATAGTATAACCAATTTGCAAAAAAGTTACGAAACGATTTTACGATATAGATTCTCGTGTGCATTTTAAAAAATAATTCTCTCGAAAGCCAAGAAACTCGGGCCCAAGCCCTTAAGGGGGTTATAGTGGGTAAAAAATAATTATTTTATATCATTTTATATGTGTATGAAACAGTATTCCTTTTGCCTGTACGTTACATAGGATTACATCGGATGGCAGCAGAACATCCAAATTATGACTTTGATGCACCTTTATGACAGAACTATACTCATGCCTCTCAGCATAGCTGCAGATGTGGACATGAGGCAGAGGGATGTTGATATTGAAAATATTTATCTATATAGGCTATATTGTATCAATATTTTTGATATATCAATATCGTACTTTACATTATTGGGGGAAATCGATTTGATATATCGAAATTATTTATAATTTAGCTAAAAAAGTATCACAATATTACAAACAAGCAAAAGAGAAATTTGACCGTAACGTAACAAAATATCAGATTTAAGTAGATTTGGCTAAAAAAAAAGTAACTGAAAAAAAAATTATCAACATTACCATTTTGGAATTATAAGTATTCAAAATTTCTGATGAGTCGAGCGTATTGTTATTCTATTATTTTTTTCTTAATTGACTTTTAATTTTTACTACAAAAACACATTTTTTATATTTCTGGTGCACTATTTATAAAATATGTTGCTGTCTAATAACTAAGAAAAATACTGCCCAGAAATATTTCAGAAAAATTTCGATGTTGATTTATTGTCACGTAAGGGTAGGCCAGATCGGACGCCTCAAAATACACAAAACTAAACTTGAAAGACAGGTAGAGCGAAACAACAACATAGGGGTAGCGAGAAGTAAACATGGTTAAAATAGGGGAATAGTATCTTTTCAGGGACTACAAGTATTTCTTATAATCTAGAAATAATTACTTATTAACAACAAAAGTAAATCTGCACTGTTACTTATTCGTTAGCCATTTTTCTAGGGGGAAAAATACCTATCAGGAGAAATTAATTAAATAAAGGCAAATACCAAGAAAATTGGGTTCAAAACAACTCTGTATTACCTCAAATAGTTTACATAGCGAGTCATCAGCTTGTACACTGAGCAAACAGTTTTACAATAAATGGCTCTCAACTGATTACAATTACAATAATATTTGTTATAACATCAAAACACAAAGGGAAACACAAATCTTTATCTTTAAAAATCCTACTTATAAGGTATTTGATTAGCAACTGCAAATTGAACGCCAGATTACTTTACTTACGACACATTACTTTATGTAGAGAATTGTGGGGAGGGGAGGGGTGTCAAAGACACAACTTGGAGACTGACTGACATTACAATAAAACAAGTGACTCTATAAGTGTGACTCTGTGTGACTACATACATGTGACTCTCAGCTCGGACCTACTTTTCTACTAACACACAAATAGGCTAACTGATCACATTTTGTACCGAAGTCCCTCGGGGTTCCACCAACCCTCAGCCTCGACGAAGGAATCAATCGGTCGAAGACCAAGTGGTGAAGACGGAAGACGTAAAACTAATCAGCCCCAAAACGTTTCTCGACAACTACTTTTATAAACTCAGGCTCGAAAACACTTCCTGGACGTTCAAACGACTGCGCACGTGGTAAAAAAAAAACAGTTAACGTTCAACGAAAACCGACGGGAGTGTTGATGTTATTCCTCCAGAACAACTGCGCAGCGCTGAAGTACCAACGTACACAATGCCAGGATTGCAAACTTAGAGTAAATATAGGGTAGAGGGAGTATTCTCTATACAGCTGCGTACGAATTGTGTGTTCAACATGTGTCACGTGACTTTAGTGAAATATGCGCGGGAGATTTGAAATAATGTTGAAAGCCAAGATATTATTGCTTTGTAATCACAACTATGTAGGGTTATTTTGGTACCTTATGAATATATGAACTAAGGATAGCATACTACCATATTATCGCATAGTATAATAGCGTAGAAATTTCAGATGTATTACAAATGTACACAATGTTTGTCACGTGACTGTTTTCCTTAACCCAGCTGTTTTTAGTAAAAAGTACACATTCGCTACATACTTACTATATGGTTTTGAACCGAGATTTCGATTACACCACACGACTCAATATATATTCTGAAAGGTACGCCATGAGTTTCAAACAACACGACTGCATTTTTACGAAGAGAAAACATAAATAAACGACAACAAACACTCGAGACCATGTTGGACACACATTTGTGACGTCATGTTCCCTCTACTATATATTACCTCTATGATTGCAAACCTGGATGACATCAAGCCTGCCAACTTAAACAGGTTGTTTTCTCGGGCTTCTACCGAGAAGCATTCAGGGTAAGGGGAGGGGGGGGAAACTAGCTACTCTAGTTTTTCTCAGCCCTGCTGTGCGGTAAACCTACGTCATCCCAGCTGATGACCAGTGACTTAATCAAGGCTCTTAGCATTAACTAGCCTGCACGTAGCCCATGAGTACCGTGACCATAACTCATCAGCTGTTGTTTCGCTGGGCGCTCAGTGACGTAACTAAATGCAGGTGGACAAAGTGCTCGACGCGCACACAAACACGGCGACAAGAAAAGGCACTATTTCACTGGAAGGCTACAAAGAAAATAACACCACGTGTGTTGGTAACAACATTACGATTAAATATTACATCACCCAGCTCTAGTCGGGATAGCAGCGGCCTACGTGTTCTGTATCGCGACCGTACCGTGAAACAATCGCCTATCTCAGGCACAACATGCTGATGTATGGGGGGGGGGGGGAGGAAATTAGACAAAAACTTGAACGTACAATTAATGATACACAGCCGCTATTATTAAAAAACAAGAATTCAATAAACTCTAAAGTGAGTAATTATTTAAAGCAGGGATCTGAACAAAAAAAATGAAGGCATCTTAACAAATAAACTAAAACCAGAAAAATCACTTCGTGACAATTTATCACCATGGGAATATTGGCGATAAATATCAATATTCCGTTTAGAAAATATCGATATTTCGACATATCAATATTTACACGAACATCCCTATGAAGCTTTGAACAAACTCGTGCAGAAATCTTTTCATAAAAAGAATGGTCCCTTACTTACGGGGTATGGAAAAGTAGGCTGTGCATAACACTGTAAATACTCAATCGTCGATGAAATCTGAACTACTCATCATAATTCGATGGGACTATTTTGTCTAGGAGATATATTATTAGTGGACGTCAGTCCATACAGCAGTAAGCAGTAAGAAGCTTTGCTTTCGAGTAAATGTAAAAGTTAATTTCTTATAACTTTAAATATGATAATATCCAGGTCACTAAAATAACTGAATTTCAAAAATATTCGCGTTTCGGTTCTAAAATCCTTTTACCATCTCTCATTTCACATCAAATCGTGAGTATTTTTAATTTCGTTTATCATAGAGACCTGGATGAAATAATACATTCAAGTTTTCCATTTTTATTAAGTTTGTTGTTTGAAGGTCTTATTTTTCTAAAATCAGTTTTTAATTTTTTGATCGAAAGCAAAACATACTACCGCCTAGTTCTGTATAAACAGACGTCCGCTAAAAATATGCACACCCGACAAAAAAAGTGGCATCGGGCCGTGTTAATCAGTTAAGATGTTATCGACAGTTGAGTATTCCAGTCGTTCTATCGATATCTTACCTTCCCATGCCCCTTATCTGCTGCAGCCCGTAACGAAGAGGTGAGGACAGGAGGTGGTGAAGTGTGGACGGGGTGACATAGCGTGGGATGTCCGGAGGGGTCGAGTAGAATGGCTAAGGGCGGGGAGGGCGGTGATTTCACCAGTCCCAGAGTAATACAAAATATGTCCTATTCATCACGTGGCGAGTCGGGTACGGCACAGGACGCCGTGATGAATGCGAGGTAGGATCGGGGCCAAATTGTGAAACTCGGCCGCGAAACAAACAACGCACGAGGATCCCGGGAAGGTGATTTGGGGGGGGGGGAAGGTCATAAAAGAGGCTAAAAATGTATTTTATAGGGAAAAAAGTAAAGGGACAATGGCCGTGGCAGTTGGAGGCGAATATATAAAATGCACGGGGAGGGCAATTAATCACGGAGGACAAAGCAGAGGTGGTCTAGGGGTTGGGACACAAATGGGGTTGCACGGGGGGTGGGGGTGGTTTCGGGGACAGTCAAACAACGTCATGGCAGGCTTCCAGAGGGTGGCTTCGGTGGGGTGAGGGGAAAAGGGGAGATCTCACTTTTGTTTCGAAAACAATTTAGGGCCAATTACACATGACGAGAAGGGGTGTGGGGGAAGGGGTGGGCATGAAGCGTCCCGGTGCTTCATCAAGCACGTGCGGGGTTAGAGAACTTAATACAGGGTGCTCGCTATGTAAGGTCGCTTGCTAAAGATGGTATATGATAAAGGGAACGTGAATTGAACTAAGGTTAATTCTACTACAGGTTAGAAAGAAAACATGTGTGGGAGAGTTTGGCATTGGGAGAAATTCTGACCCTAGATATGATGCAGTCGCTAACGGAACTATTAAATTACGAAACCGTGGTAATGATAAATTTAACCTGGCGTGTAAAGAGAGAAATCATTCAATTCAGTTTTAAAGTGAAAAACAACTTAATTTTGGTTTTCAAATTACCAACTGCATGTAACTTAAAATTCAGGAAAACTCTGTGATAAGTCAGTTTACACTTCTTACGAATACCAAAGCTCAAACGGCAGAAAAATGTTCTCTGAATGTGATAGTTAAGGTTGTCATTTTTTGTTTTCTTTATTTTTTGTGATTTAATTTTTTTCTTCTTTCTTTTTAAACTTTTTGAACTTTATTGCTGCAATGATATTAATTAATTTAGCAATGTAAATTCATTATTTTTTTTCTCATCCTGTAACATTGTGAACTGCTTTCTCATTTTGTAAAGGCCTTTTGTGGTAAAGTGTAAGACAAGGCGACTTCGCCGTAACTTCGCCACATAAAATGAAGACGCATAATAAATAATTAAACTAACCTAAACTGTTACAAGAGACGTGAATAAGGGGGGGGGGGAATGTCTTTCTTAATCGCCGAGGATGAACGAGTGCTTCCGAGCATTTCCGAGTAGCGGGGAATGTTAACACGACACAGGCGCTCGTGGACTTTCGCCCTTCTGTGCGCGTCGAAGGTGCTCACAGACAAAAGGGAAAATTGGGCGATGCTTCCTTATGTCCCAAGAAGTAAAAATTTGAGACCAATGAATGGTTCTGTGTTTAGTAGTCACTTTCGTGTTTTCATTCATAAGTGTCGAGGAGACAGGAATTTACTCTAAACAAAATTTCTGCAGGACCTTAATTATGTTCAAGTGCGGATTTCACATCTAATTTTTGTCCAAAATGAAGTTTTTTTATAGATGTTACTCGTGCTATGTTTTCTTTTTTTTTAAATTAAATTTATCATGCATACTTTACGCATAGCAGCATATCCAAAAGTCATAATTTTGCATGGTTACGGCAACATACACCCAACGAAAACCAACAGGCCTACTGAAATGAAACAATTTACACTTAAGATGTTACAGGCAACATGCTAAATTACATATAAACATATAAAAGATAATTTTTGTATTAAAAAAAATCTGCTGAAAGAAAATGATTTTATATCGAAAATTTGCGACACCTTTGATATACTAAAAAACTAAACCAATTTTGTGTCGATAAAATATTTTATAATTAGCAAATAGCGGCGTTCCTCCTGATTACAACGATATCGAATTTAAAGTTGTGCAGAATGTCGACTCGTTGTGGTGTATGTCGGAGGTAACAAGTACACATCTTCTACAACGCGACGAGATGCCATGTCGAGGTGTCGAGTTGCGCGATAAGAGCTGATAGTAGCGTGACTCTTCTGTTTTACAGCCCTTGGGCGTTTGAATAAAAAAATTCCGAGACGGGTTCATTATTCCGACTCGACTCGTTCTACAGTATGTCTCGAAAGTTAGTGAAAAATGTATTTAATTGCACATAAAACTGTCAAAAGTGGTATTGCTAACGTGACGATATTTAAAGCAGCCTTAAAAATGTCTTTACTTTACTGTTGCCAGACTACTGGTAGCTATTCGGGGGTTTGCGACATCAATCGCTATTTTCATCTGCAAATGAGTAACGTCACTAAAACATGCATCGTAATATAATAAACTCTCCATTGTTTACAGTTGTAAACCACTAAGCTCGCCGTCAGGGGGACCCGGGTTCGATTACCGAGTAATGCTGTGATTGACATTTCATGAATCTATGAGCTGCTGATTACTGATATAATGATTATAATGTTGACTTCAAGCCAACTTAAGCGATCCCGTACGTTATCATGTCAAACCTCAAAGAAAAAAAGTCTAATTCATGATGCACTTTACTTAACCAACCTATGAAAATACGAGCTAAATGCATACGAGACACGAGCACGAACAGTTCGCAACCCAAATATTAAACAAATCACGACGTATTTGACCCACTGTAGCTCAGGAAAAGTGCAAAAATGGTAAAATAAAATTTTGCCGTTTAAAAAATTGGCATAGGTGTTTTATCATTTTCGAGTGTTAAAATGTCTCACGAATGGAGAATAGTTAAAATATTACAGCCTGTATTAAACACTGTATTGCTAACTACAATGTCAATTTTTCTTGGTCACGAATTATTACAAAATCTTTTTCTAGGCCCATACTAGGGGAATATTCATGTCCCAACAATAGTTTGCAGCTAAATGAAACTTGTTTTGTGTTTCTGTACAAGAGAATTAATGCCTACTGAATCGTTTTTCTGTATAGCTAACAGCCTTCACACCCACAATCTTGGAACACATGGGGGGGGGGGGTGGACTTAACCGGCCATGTTCAGACCGATAACATGTTGGACTCGCATTCGGAAGGACTTGGATTTGATTCCTGACTCAAGCCATTATGAAAGTATGTTTGTTGTCGTATTCGTTACATCTGTAATTGTGTATAGTGTTTGGAAATCTTCGTCTGGTTTGACTTGCATAGCCAAAGTTTTTCCATGTATAGCTAAGTTTTTCCTAATGCACATTGTTCTCTTTTAGTCAACGGTGTTAAAGTTATATTCTTCTGCAGTAAATTTACCGTAATAATTTATTGTAGTAAATTATGTGTTATTTAATTTAAAGCAGGACTTTTCATAGATAATGATTATTGTGAGTAAGGCTGCCCTCAAATTAGTACCTTTCTTTTTCCCCCTTTATAATGCAACAAGTTATTTTCCGTTTAGGTCTTTTCCTAAGGTGTTTGTCGTCATATAGCATGGGAACAGTGGTGACTGACTTTCGCGCGCCAATCCTTGAGGGTGTCCTGACTGGAAAGCGATTCTCAGATGTTTCCTCACGCACCACCAGGGGACACAGCAATTGTTTCTTTTAAATTGGGAAATATATGAAACTACTTTCAGAAATTCACTGCCAACCGTACAGCGAGTAAGGTAACTACTGTTAATGTTGAATTATATGCAGTAATGGCTAGTGTTTTTTTTTTTTTTTTTTTTTTTTCAAAGGTTAAATCTTTAGTGCTCACTTTATCCCGAACGGCCTATACAAGCAAACATCAAGTGTGCTGTACAGCGGCATGTAGGTTGTTTTTGTCTGTAGGCACATGTGTGTGGCCCTCCCTCCTCCCTTCATCTTCACCTGATACTTCATCGCAGCGCAATGCCGTACCATCTCAGCCTCTGGACTGGCGCCTCGGAGCGCACAATATTCATATTTGCTCACTTGTGTTTGTACCTGCATCTTGTACCACACAAACGCTCTCCAACAAATAATGTTTCTTTTCACGTTGTCTACCACCAATGTGATCTACGACCATTCCTTCCCGAACACCGTACGTTTTTTAATGTTCGTGTATGAGCGGAAAATAATGCACGAAGTTACTACTTTATGGCTAGTGATGTGTATCCGGTTGAACAACAGAAATATCACTGAGAACTCGGCACGTAGTTTACTGGAAGCAAGAAGTAATATGATAACTAGCTCAGAATATTCCAAATGATTTCGATGTTGTAACACTTAAGCTTACATTATAATTTGTGACAACAAGGGGTAAAGAAGAAGAAAATTGGCTATGGGTCAAAGCAACGTACTGTGTAACAAACTGACAAATTAAGAATAATGACAGTCAAAACAAAAATTTTGATATTATTGCAATTTAAATATAGACTATTATATTGCAATACTAAAAAATCACCTAAAGTTAGCTTTTTACATATTAAAATCGATTGAATGGCATTATTTTTATCCAAATTAACATATTGTATTTTTGTTATTATTACTACATAAACAAAATTTTGTGCGAAAACCATCTTCAAGTGTGTATCAGTCATTTTGTTAAAATAATACAATATTGTATTTAACGTATGTGTATTTGACGCATGATTTTCACAGGAATTATTTATGTCTACCTAGGTGGTAGTTATTAAGCTAGAAAGCCAGAAATTACTAAACAACCCACGTAGCGTTTAACTGCTCAAACACGTCACGAAAAATAACACCACAGGACATTCGTATTCAAAATAACGCAGCTCGAAATCCAGCGTAACTGCCAATACTATAATTGTAAACACTGTTTTGTGTGTTACAGAAACTTATGATATTTTATAATTTCTGATCAACTCCTTGCGAAGTCTGAGGTAGAATTTCTCTCTTGAGGGTATATTTTTTTTTCGTTTTATTTTGTGGCCCGTATTATACCAATTACCTACGACAAAATATCAAACAAGATAATTTTTTATAAGAAAGAAAATATGAATAGCTACATACATATCTCATGATCTGGACAGTATACACATCAAAAGCTTGTGAGGAAATATATCGGCAGCAATAGCAGGAAATTACCCGAGTCTTGATAAGCGAAGGCGTACATAAAGTACTTGATCACAGCATTCAACTCCGTTTTATAAAACCTTCTCAAAGTACTGCGTTTGCGAGGTTATGTTACTCGTCAAAAAATTCAAGAGCTTCAAAGCTAATGGGATTGGTTCTGCTTCGGGTCCATACACACATTGAAGCCGCTCTACGAATATATATATATATATATATATATATATATATATATATATATATATATATACACACACACACACACACAAACGTAGAGCGACTTCAAAGGTACCAGTCGTAATATGTACAGTAAAAGACGAGTACTTTGAAAATACTCAGTTTTACAATAACAGATATGATTTTCTGAACGGAACCAGCATTTTGAACTTACTCTAAGGAATTCGAATATTTTAGGAAACAAAGTTACCAGCAATCGTTTACAAACTTTGGTTGCGAAACTTTAGCGACTTTTGGGTGAATAAAGAGCAGTGGTTAAAGTACTGCATAAGTCGCTTACATACAAATTTGGCAAATAGAATTTAGTAAATAACAAGAACTTACTAGCGTAGTTCATATAATAAGTGTTGGTGAAAACAGCCCAAAAAGTTGAAGTCTGTGATCATTTAATGATTCCTGCAGTGGGTTAGAATAGACTACGAGTGTGCGCCAGTAGGCATCTGCTTGTCCCAAACGACGACATGGAACGAAACCCTATACAATGGAGAAGTGCCAGAATGAGAATTCGGTCTTAAGCGCTGGTGAGATGTGAGAATGGAGCAGCATCGGAACGAAGGAGAGGGGGAAACGAGAGAAAACAGAGAAAACCCGCCGACCAGCGGCGTAGTCCGGCACGATTCCACATGCGAAAATCCGGGGACCGATCAAGCCTGGAATCGAACCCGGATCGCCTTAGTGAGAGCTGAGTGCTCTAGCTACTGCGCCAACGGCGGACCCTGGTGTATCTCATAATGTCATATTTGTATAGGCCTACATACTAAAACAACACCAGAGACGTTCAGTGGACTATGCTTCTCAGTGGCTTATAGGAAAACCACATAAATTCACGTTCAGACGAATCACGGCTATTAGTTGGCTTACGCGTTACGGCGATATGGCACTTTATGTACATTTTAACTTAGCCCTTATTGCTTTTTTTCTCCCTGCCTTAAGACGCGTTTAAAAGCTCCAGGAAGGCAGCCTCATCCACTTCAAGGCCATGGGTCCCTGTATTTTAGTAAGATTTATTTTTTAAATCCTGAAAGGGGGCAGATATCACAAAATTGTTACAAATAAATTTTGAAAACTGTTTGTTCTTTCATAGCCAAATTTTTTGAAAACAATATATATATATATATATATATATATATATATATATATATATATATATACATATATATATTACAATTTGGTCAAGTTATCGACTTTGAGAAAAGTTAATTAAGCCAATAATTATCCAAATTATAGAAACTTATGTTTTGAAAAAATGTGGCTATATAGTACAAACAATTTCAAACATTTTAACGGTCTGCTCCTTTTCAGGATTCAAAAAATTAAAATCGCAAATCCAGCATAAATAGCAATCCACAGCCTTAAAATCAAGGCTTTCAAATGACTATAAGGTTAGTCATTAAAAATTATAACTACACAAAGTATAAATAATCCTTTAATTTTAACTTACGGGTCCGCGATTGGCTCAAACTGATATAAAAGCAATATTGTAATTACCATACTTCTGTTAAAATATTGACAGAGTTCCTGTTTGGCTGTCGGTAATATCTACATTGTACCTAAAACATTTTATTTTCAATAGGCAGAGTAAAGAACACCTTTCTTATTATTACTTCTATATACAGAATATATACTGAACTTCTATATACTGAACTGACAGCCAAACCAGACTGTTTTCCCTATTTTAACAGCTTTATGGCACCCAAAACAATACTTTGCTTTCAGGACAGTAGCTTCAGCGTTCGCCTGTCAACAAGACTGCCGGATTCAAGGCCTGCCCTTGATTTCCCGCTTGAAGGAAACGTAGGCGGCATTGTCGTAAGCCAGCGGGTTTTATCGAGGTACTCCCGCTTTCCCGTCCTAGGGTTTCATTTCGCATCATCCTACTAGGTTTCCCCGGACAGCCCCATGGCACACCAATCAAATGCCTGCTTTCAGAATGCTTTGCCACACTCTCGCTTACCCTCCTCGAGAGGTCTTCATTTATTTACTAGAACTTGCGTTTGTAGTTTTTTACGTTGATCACTTTCAGTACGACACCCAGTTCGAGTCGAACTAATTCCAAAACTTTCCTCCACGCACGCGGGCGCGGTCACAGGTATTGGATCCTCCGAGTGGAAAACTTCAGGACATGGGACATTCGTAAGGCCTTGCGCGTCTACAACGGGTAACATTCGCCCCAGGGAGTTTCCCACCCCTTCCCCCTCCATGTACCGCACTCTTTTCCCAGCTGAATCCCCCATGAAGGGTTTGCGGTGCGACCCGCACGACGAGAAGGAAGCCGAACAGTGCAGGGGGAATGAAGTTTTGCTAATGTTTTTTTTTTTCGCCCTGTTTCTCCCGGTCCAGTGACGGGGGTCGGGAAAAGTTTATTTTTTTTTAAATCCCCGGCGGCTACTGTAGGCCGGGTACCTACCCCTCTTAGCACCCTTGCCCCCTTCCTTACAAAAAATATAAAACTTTTTTTCCCAACCCCTTCGACGGCAGTACCTGCGGGGCACTAAATCTGTAATGGGCTCACGTTTAAATGCCATTACCTCCGCGTGGGCGATGGTGCCTCGAAGGGGTGGCAGAGTTGGGGGGGGGGGTTGATTCGGGAAAGGGCGAGAGGCCTAGAAAAAGCATGGGAACAGTAAAACAGTTATGTCACGGCCTTAGCAAGGGCGTGGAGACGGTAGGCGTGGTCGAGTGTAGTTAACGGCCGTCGCACGTTTCTTAGCACCGCGAAGGATTACTATCTCGACCCTGGGGCGCAGAACTTGTTGAGGAGACACGAAAGAAGTCAAATGACACGGGCGAGTGTCATATGTGTTAGTGGCTCTGCCTACTACTAGATTTACACATTAGCCCGATGCAATGGACCAATCTTGGATGGAAAAAAGGCCAATTAAGAAAGAATGGGCAGTCGTCATTTACACATTGGTTCAAATCATGTTTCGCTACAATGTAAAAATTGTTTCTTACTTTCACAAAGAAAATCGTTGGAAACCCTGTTGCCGAAGAAATTCCTTGTGAAACTACAATGGTTGTCCTTGTTAAAAAAAAAAAAAGTATAAAGCATGTGATTGCATAATTACAAGGAATAGTCCTGTAGTTGCACTTCCAATAAGGAAAAAAAAATAATGCTCATTGTGCTTCATAAATAACACTGAACTTATTTACCAAATAACTTTTGAACAAGGGATGTTTACATGAAATTATTTTGAGAATAAAAAAAGACTCGGAGGAACTACCTACGTTTCGAACCACTCTCCCTACACTTATATTTAAGATTCTACGCATCTTACCCGTAGACAACTGTGACTCCTGTGCTATCTAGTCATTATTTACTTGTATACATTCAATGCACAGTTAAGTAATAGTTCTTTCTTTCAATCACGCAATTAATATAAACATTAACTTTATTCCAGAAAAAAATTTTTCCAGAATTTGTGATCTTTGCATGAGTAATTTCCAGCGAACCTATGATTTTGGCAGACAACAAAGTTTTTTAAGTTTTTTATGCAAACGAATTCCTTTTATAATTATAAACGTATGATTTTAGAAGGAAAAATTTTCAACGTTTGCAAAATTTCGTACAACTACAAACAAGTACCTTGTCATATTTTACAAAAAAAAAAAAAAAAGTAGCAGTTCAGGAACTGTTGATATATAGGTACAAAGAATTCCTTTGTAGTATTACGAAGTTAACCTTTGTAACTTTATAAACTAATGATTTCACAAAGGAAATCTTTTTTAGAGTGTAGTTTCATAGCCAATTTTGAGGCAATACAACGGAGGGTAAAGTAGATGTGAAAAATGATGCAATAACTTCTAAGCAGTGTGAAGATTTACAGAAAACGTATGAAGAAATTTTATCATATTTTCCCGTGATCTGTGGCCGCATTTCTTTTCTAATTTGGTTTGTGAAGAGGGTACCAAATCAAATTTCCCCCTGATATAGTTCCATAGTGTCCAAACCTTTCACGTTTGGCCACTGATCACTTTCAGTTACTAATTTTCCATTAAAATTTCAAATCAACGATAAATCTCAACATCAATGCATTCTCCAAAGTGTAAACAAATCCCAAGACAATACCAATGCATGCTCTGCATGCCCTTGTACAGTTCAGTCGCTCAAAGTTTGCAATTTTACGGGCTGGTGGTAAATTGTAACATTCCCATGCTATTTATGAGTGGAAATCTTCTGTTGCCTTTAAGAAGGTATTTCTTTTGCACTACAGAGGGAAGATATTACTTGCTACTTATCATTCATATTTGAATGTATTTAAGCATCTTAAACTGCATCGAAAGAAGCGTAAAATAACAACTTGCTCATATCTCCTGAAAATTCATACTTATGTGCAGATTTCTGGAAGTGAGCTCTGGATATATAAAACCTCATTACCAAAGTAAAAACTTTTCTACCTTAAAAACAAGTGCGTCTCACAAACACAGATAGACAGTGATAAATGGCGCAGACATAAATTTTTTCTTTTCTACGTTTAAGCTCAAAACTCTAAAGAAATTAGCATTTCTCGGAACAGCCCATTACCCCAGATAAATTTAAGAATTTTCCGCAACAGAAGCAGAAGTTGGATTCAATGTTGTTTTTTTTTCGGTGATAAACACACCTCTTTGAGACGGTAAGCGATAATAATTTATACCTGAATAAATGTTTACACAAGTAGATTTTATTAAAGGAACTAAACAATAAGAAAAAGAAGGCAAAAGAAACAGTCGGCAAAAGCACTTAACTGTCCTCAACTTTTGATTGTGATACCTCACGAAGAGGATAAAGTTATATTCTGAACGTTTGAAGTTTAGCTAACTTCTCCAGAACTACCTTCGGAGCTTTTCATAAGCTAGAGTTAAATACAAAAGCTTCCTTGAAATACGAGCGGCAAAACAATCAAAAGTAACAACTTTTTTTTTAAATTAAAAGGGCTTTATTCCAAGAGACTTAAAGGTAACATTAAAAAGGTTTAAAAAATGTTATACCGTTAGCTACAATTCTATGGGGAACCGGTCACAAATATGTTACGACCGCAACACGGACTAAACAGTAAATCAAATATCTGAAATAATTCGCGGGTTAACTGACCTATAGGCTAGCCTCCAAGAAAATTTGTGTACTCAAGTTGGCAACAGTTGCTCTTGACTACTCGCTGATAAATTTACTAAGTTTAGAGCACGGTCAATGAAGGTAAGGTCTTGACCAGAGCCGGATTTACCACTAGGCCCACTAGGCCCCGGCCTAGGGCGCAACTTTCACAAGAGTGAGGAGAAAATGTGAGGACGTTTATACCACTGCAATTTTCACGCTGTGGACTAATGCTCACTCTGTTAACATTATCTAATCTATGGTTTACAGTAGTTTCCAAATAACCAGTGGCGGCTCGTGGGTTGTTGCCAGGTGGGGCTGCAGATAGTCGGAACTGTACACTCTTGATGAACGCGCCGTAGATCGACGACCATGAAATATTTGCTGGCTACTAGATGTGTTGTGACCACTAAGTAGTAAGGGGCACCTGCACATCAGCGTGTCAGTGGCTGTAGAGTCAACCAGCGCACAACCCTGTACAGCTCTTGACAACTGCAGCCCTACCTGGCAACAACCCACGAGCCGCCACTACAAATAACTTCATTAGAGTTAGACAACATAATTACTTTGTCATTACTATTATTGTTATTATACACAGCGAGAGGACATATCATATTTATTTTTAATAATGTGGTTTTGGAAATGGGAAAAGGATGCGAGTTGGTAAGAAAGGATCTAAAAGAGATAGTGCGGGGGGAGGGGGGAGGGCTGAAACTCACGGGCATTGGGCGCCAAGATGCATAAACCCGGCCCATGTCTTGACACTGAAGAATAAAACGTGACTCCCTTTTTGTCGCTGAGCGCTAGTCGTCTTTTAGTGGAAGGTTTGTCTTGTTTTGTATTTGGCTTAGCTTAAAATGTGAAGTTGTTATCGGAATTACCTGTATTATATAGAAGAAAAAAAATCGAAAAATGATTTCGTATTGGAACACATAATTTTTCAACCATAAAATTTTATAGGGCAGGAAATAATAGATTTTGTTGGAATATGTTTACTAAAACAATAGTACACAATGTTTTTTTTTTTTTTTCAGACGACATAGTCTACGTAAACAGATCCACACATGCTCATGCATTTATGGACACGAAATATATATCTACTTTATCAGCTTATCATATTAACATAATTTTATATAAATAATTGCGAAAATTGTAATGCCGCCAGATAAAAACAAGACGAATCATCCACCAAATTACTACTAGCGCTCGGCGACAAAAGGTAGTTACTTTATCATGCTGGAGAGCATAGGCAGTGTCAAGACTTCTTCTCTTAGACCGAGGTTTAGAGTAACAACTCAATCCGGATTGTACTAGGAGTGGACTGAAGAATCTAGATTCAAATTTTACTTTAAACACGCTCCTACTGGACTGAAGTAGGAGTGGAGTGAGTAATCCAGCCCAGTCGTCGAGGTGGACAGGACTGTACAATCCGGATTGAAACGTTTACTGTAAACGCCCATCGAACTGAACTAAACGAAACCGAAGCGGTCGCCATATTGAATCGTTTCTGTGGTTATGTAAGAAGTTAGAATAGTCCTGGGCACGGCCGTAGAAGAACAGGTCTGGACACTCGCCTGGATATTTGTCCCCCTTGTTGTTTGGCTGCAGTTCACCAAGTTGCCGAGAATATTGTGTTTTATTGGCGCTGATGTTAGAGCGGTCGGACTCAAACTCCACCCACTTCCTTCTCACTAAGATAAAACAATTTAACAAAACGTATTTTTTTTTATCAATTTTTGAAATACTTCCTTTGCTCACATAGTTAAGAAAAGGCTCCAGCAATATTTATTTACTTTATAAATTTAACAATTGAAAACAGTGGGCGGAGTTTGAGTCCGACCGCCCAGATTACAGCGCCAAAAAGTACAAAATTCTCGGGAACTTGACGAACTACAACCAAACAACAAGGTGGTGAAGCAAAATACATTGTTAGATAGGCGAGTGTCCAGACCTGTTCTTCTACGACCGTGGTCCTGGGCTAGCTAAAGAAAATTGTTTTATGTTATAAAAATAATTGGATGTACCAAGTATATCAAAATAAATATTTCTACGAACAAATTCAAAATAAATATCTAACAAATATTCGCCTCTTGCTTTTTTTGCCAGTCAATTGTTCTCTAGTTCAGTGTTTTGCAAAGGGATGTCTCTAGACATAGATTCAGTCCATGTTTACATGTCAATCTGGATCGGAAATTTTACTGTAAACACATTTCAGTCCACTTTCTCTTTAGATTCGCTCCATGTTGAATCCAGTCCAAGCTCAGTCCAGTTCGGAATTTTACTGTAAAAGCACTAATTGAAACCAACCAATCGGGCCTGCATTTAATTGTTTATGTTTTGTCAGTCCAGAACCTTCAGGGACGTGTCAATTAAGGGCGCGTCTACCGCAATTTTCATAGTAATTTTTTAATTTTTTATTTGCACCAGATTTTTTTTGCTTATTTTAGACACAAAATGTAACTATATTTGGCTCTTATGAAATTTTTTATCGCTCATAGTTTTCGCGTAATGGCTTGTTAAAGTCATATTTTGCATGTTTCCGTTTTAAGGACTACACTAAAACCAACTGGTATAACAAATTAAAAAAAAAAAAAACACAGTGGATAAAGACATTGCAGGCAACTATGTCATGCTCATAAAAAAATTATTTGTATTTAAAAAAATTATTGAATAATTAAAATTTTTATTTTCAGTTTTAGCTGTTTTTAAATTCAATTAATTGTTATTCATTATTTTTATGAGCATGGCATTGTAGCCTGCAATGTCTTTATCCATTGTGACTTTTTTGAGTTTGGTATATCAGTTGGTTTTAGTGTGGCCGTTAAAACGGAAACATGCAAAATATGAATTTAGCAAGCCATTACGCGAAAACTATGAGAGATAAAAAAATTTCATAGAAGCCAAATTTAGATACATTTTGTGTCTTAAACAGGGAAAAAAATGTTTGGTACAAATAAAAAATTAAAAAATCGTGATGAAAATTTCAATACACCGCGCCCTTAAGGTCATATTCTCTGTTCTCTTATGTATACTGTGTTTGCGTTCATTATATATTTTCAAGTATAAACGAGAGCGGATATCAACAATCTGTTTGGCAGTTTTATTTAAAATGGTTTTGGGCCGTGATAACTATTTCTATTAAAAACAAAAAATTATGCCGTTTCGACTAAAAAGTAAATTAAACTGAATTTAGTTTATTACACAAATAGTTAAACCCATTGCATTTACCGCCTTGAAAATTCAACCAATAAAGCGAAGAATATTTTAAACAGAACAGCCTTCGTAGCACTAGGCGCCGGCTTGCGGTGCAAGAGGTCCTGGGTTCAAATCCCGGCTCGACATGGATGATGTGTTGTCCCTCCAACTCACTTCACCCTTGTCGGCTCTTAAGATGGCCTCCTACCCCCACGCTTCAAATGCGTTGCAGTGTGTTCATAAAAAAGTTTTTTCTACGAAAGTATTCCACGTGTGCCCATCGTGCCAACGTACGAATAGAAAATAAACTTCAGACAAGGTCGGAACCTCATTTTTAAGTCACCACGCTCATTAAAAACACTGTTTCTAAGCCGTACAACATTGCTAAAAACGGCCTTTTCAGACTGCCGTACTTCAAAATGTACTAATAGGATGTATGTGAAACTCCGATTGCGGCCAGAACTGAACTTAGTTGTAGATTTTCCACGAATAAAATTATGAGGTCACCGCTTAGTGTCCCATAGAAGAAACCGTTCGGAGGGAACCTTGCACGCTAGTTCAGCGCTTGGCTCGTAGAGGCGACGCGACATTTGATGTGCGCTTCAAGGTCGACCTTACTGCTCCGTCGCTTTTGAGTCTCTCACGCGCGGGTAGGCGGCACCCTTAAGAGTTAGTGGACCTGGCGCGTGAGACGTGCACTGTAAAAAAAACTTCCTAAAATGTTTAGGAAGTAATTAACCTAAACATAGTATGGGACGGTTACCATACTTCCGCCTTGTAAATATGCAAACTTTTACACTTGTTACATTACAAGTCTGTTAATTTCATTATACATTTGACAGTTTTATAAAAAAGTTTAGGAGTGCTACCATGTATGTCTGGGAAACACATTCTACCATGCCTACTTCCTTAGCTCTTCTATACGCACGTGTGTCAAATTTACAAACTATATTTTAGAGTGCTGTAGCGTGGTACGAAAAGTATATTTTATTGTATAACTATTAAAAATGTTTCCAATGCGTTTATCTGAAAAAAAAAAAAAAAAAAAAAGACACACTTCAAACTGCGCCCCTACGATTTTATAAATGCCGTCCAATACTAAAAACAAGATTCCCAAGCTGCTCAAAACTGCTAATCACGACTCTTTGAAGTTGCTGTAGCTGAGAAAATATCAAACGTAATCGGAAAACTAAATCATTGACACCTGCATTGAACTTAATCTCATTCTTTCCACAAATAAGATAACAGGGTCATCGCTTGTAGTCCCATTTAAAAATAGTTTCTACGAAAACACTGCAAGCTAGTTTAAGGCCTTGTTACGGAGTTTTGCAGGGATTTCGAAAAATATATTTTTTATTGCTACCTAGTAGTCATATCAAAATTTCGCTGCACAGTTTTGACACTTATATGTTATAATTTGTAGCTGAATTTTTTTGTAGAATTATACTGAACAGTTTTTTAGATTTCATTACCCAAAGTACCACGTTTTTCGTCGTGAAAATGAGCAAAAATTAAGGAAATTTTTTTGTTACTGGCGAATGATACATTATTTTAAAAAACGAGTCCACAGTATTGTGCATCGTGTGATTGCACATTGACTCAAAATTTTTCAAAACTTTTGGTTAAAAAATATTTGAGTTATTGGCGCCAGTCTGAAAAAAACTCGGGTACAAGATCTTAATACTCCGCGCCTATAGGCGATGAGATGTTTGACGGACGTGTTATACTCGATTCTATTCGTTTCCCTGTTTCGAACGTATAATAAAAAAGTTAGCTTCCACTAACTCTCAAGGTCTAGTTGTTACGGGGCCGTAAAACCCTCTTACCTCACCTTATCAACCAAGGCTCGTACACACCGCCCAGCGACGTCGGCAGGCTGTCGTCATCTTAACTTCTGGACGTTGGAAGTATTAACAATGGGGCTTTAATTGTTTACCTACCGCGTATGAGTACTGTATTCATTCTTGACGGGTACCTGAGGGGCTTTCCTCCGTGTGGGCTGGGAGGAGTGTTCCAACGCGCCGCGACAGACTTGGCAACACCGCCACGAAGTAATTGCTACCCTGGGTCCCAGCGAGACTTGACGAACGAAGAGCGCTTTTATGTCCCCAACTCCCCCCCCCCCCGCCATCGACCCGACTACCACGAGCTTTAATTCGCGCGCAAACACTGGTTTATGATTCGTCCCGCGAGGGACTCGGGAACTTCCCGCGCGCAAATAACGACATCGTCTCTCATCGGGGCGGAACGCCCATATCCCGCGGCTCTTCGTCTCTCTCTCTCTTTCTCTCTCTCTCGTATTTTCTCTCTCCTGCTCTCTATCGCTCTTCCGCAGCTCCACCTCTCCGCTGGAAGACGCCAAGATCTCCGTCGCAACCCCTCGAGCCTTTAAAGACTACTTTTATTTTTAAGTAAGAATGTTTATTATGCCAAAAAAATATTTCTTCCTTCAGAATTGACGGAGATTAAGAAAGTTGCATATTTTTGGAAAGCTTGTACCCTGCGTAATGTGCAAATAGTTGATTACATTTTGTTATAGTGTTTGTATTTATTTTTATTCTTAAGTGGGGGATTCGCTCAGATGGTAGTTACACTGCGAGTTTATTGGGTTATTTTGAGATAAATGACTGAGGCAGTTACTCTATTAAAACAGCAGGTGCTCAGGATACAAAAATGGCTACAATATGTTATATTAGTTTAGGAAGGGAGTACAATATTACTTTACGACATCCTCGTGTGTACCACACAGGGAACACGGGGTTTATCTATCTCGACAAATACAAGTGCTTAATGTTTGTTTCCTGGCTTGGTGAATTATCCGAGAACTGCTCTCGTAGAGCGTACAAGAAGACACCGATCTTAACTCTTTCAAGAAGATGATCGTCACATACTCTGGGGTGTCTACTGCCGCCCCTCTTTGCTTTCAATTCCACTATTCAGCAAAAATCATTCACAACGAATGTTATCACGATGTGCCTACCGCCGCCCCTAATACTCGAGACGAATAGCTGAACATTGGAGACCTTCGTTCTCCCTTGACATCCGCGGCCAAATGTCTAGACCCATCTTATCTATCGCGGCTCTTAACTGTCTTGGCGGGAAACCACCCTCCCAGTACAGTGGTCACGAGGGGGTGCCAGCCAATCAGTGTCTAGCATCCTTCAAAGCTCCGACCTCAGAGAACAGATTCCGTCTCAATTCACCTCGCATTCTTCTATTTTCCAATTACATTTTACATCCAAAATTATATATTTTAAATAAATACCTAAAGTTGCACGTTGCAACGTATTATTGGAGGTGATGTTATAAAGCTAAAATGTTTTGTGCCAACACACCCTTGAAAACGCTGTAATTAATTACAACACATATGATTGGGTTATGTACGTCTGACACAACGTAGTTGTCTGCAGGCCAATAACAGGCATCAAATATCACAATAACGAGATTCTTACTGGCTCAGTCAAATAGGGCAACAGCTCCACGTACAAGTGAAAGCCAGTAATCTTCTGGTAAGCTGAACGTATGTTGAAACCCAGTAAACAGTCAAGTTTTCCCGCCATAAACTATCATCTCTACTTATCATGAATACATTTAATTAAATAGTGGACTATCACAGGATTGTTGCAACCTAATTAGACCTTATGATCTCACCGAAGCTGGATTGATGAAGTATACGGCATCAATGGTGAATATATTTCCGAGTTTTTTCAAATAACGACTTATTAAAGCGCGGAGGGGTGGTTCGGGGGTTTCCCCCCGGAAAAAAATTTGGATTTTAGTGTTAAAATTGGTATTATTTAAGTGGTTTTCGAGTCTTGGCGTGCGACGAGCACGCACCCGCCGGGACTCGATCCTTGTATGTATCGCTTAGGAGGGCGTGGTACATAATTCAACGCTAAAAGCATAAATCTATAACTGTAGGTTTCTTGAAGCCAATTTGCGAATATTAAACAATAGCAATCCTAGACAATAGTTTAAGCCAACGTTTTAAACAACATTGTTTCCAGTTTTACGAACTTCTGAGGCATAATCTCTGACGCCGGAACCTCGTGCGTTTAACTGCGGTACAAGAGATCACGCTTAACGTATTAGTAATTTTGGATAAATATTTACTCAAAAAGTTGGTGATTACCATTATCTAGGATTGTCATTGAGTATTTTATCCCAGTTGGCTTCGAAAAAAGCGTAGAAATCAATTGATGTTTTCAGCGTTTATTTATCTACCACGCACTCTTAAAACTAAATTTCTACGCGAAATTGAATCCGAGAATTAAATAAATACTTTTTTTTCATAGCCCCCATATCGAAATTTCTAATTTCTGTGTGAATTGTTATGATATGGCTAAGCATTCCGGAAAACGAGAGAGGTTCGGGCTGCAACTAGGCTAGCGTTGGGAAACCAAGGAAGAAGACAGCAGTTCACCCCCTCTCCCTCCATAGTGCCTTAATAATGAAGACAAGCATTCCGATATAACGTCTTGTTTACCAAGTAAAACATGTCTAAATATTGAATACACAGCTGGCAGAAATTGTAATATATTTAACATTAAAATACAGGGTGAGCACAAATATCAATACTACTGCCTCTCCTCTGTCCTCGAGGTTAGGACAGTGTCTCCCTGCCCCCTCCCCTTCTCTCCAGCCGTCAATGGTAGTAACCATGGAGGTAATAGTGGACGGAGAGACATCCGCCGTACATCGCCAGGGTAGTCGTGGGAAGCATGATCATCTTAAAACTGCGTATGCGCATAGCGTTTTTTTTACGTAAGTCGACATATTGTGGGTGACATAAAACCAGCAGAAAGCAATACAATGTAATGATGCACGACTGTTCGCACTAAAAATGTAGACACGAAATTATTGTTTCGCGTAATCGGTAATGAAGAACAGTACCAGGCGGGGCAGCATAGTTTTCAAATTCTAAGGATATGACAAGTTACCTCGTACTACATCTATATACATTATAAACTTGATGAAAGTAAATACAAGTTTCTTATTTGTGAAAAATTAATCCTCCAAAACTGCCAAATCTGTTAGTGCAGCTCAAAGCTGCACAAGCTTTCACCATATTTGTGTATTTAAATAAAAACTGAAAAAGTTCAATTCAACTCTGTGTTAAGTGTGTACGTTTTTGCTGGATGCTTCACATTTGCTCAAACGCTTCCACTCCATAGACTATTACTAGAGATGATGGTATATCGCGAAAATGTTTTGTGCCAAGATAGCCTTGAAAACACTGACACAACGTAGCTGTCTGCAGACATCAAATACATATTACAATATCGGGATTCTTATTGGCTCAGTAAAATAGGGCAACAGCTCCACGTACAAGCTAAAGCCAGTAATCTTCTGGTAAGCTGGGCGTGTATTGAAATCCATCAAACAGTCAAATTTTCCCGCGATAAACCATCATCTCTAACTATTACCTCCATGGTATTAACGCACCAGAATTATCTCTGGCCCAGTCAACTAGGGACTCGCCAGTAACAAATGAAAAAAGCCAGGCATTCGGCAACTATATAACGTTGAAGCCCAGCAAATGGTCAACGTTTCCCGCGGTAAATCGCCATCCCTGATAATCGTGCCTCTAGTTACGAGTAGAGACGTTCAAAGTTCGCGTTTTTATCCGGCGGCAGGCTAGAATTCACTCGCCTATGCTCAACTGAACATACACACTTCGTTGTTAGGTAAGTGGTTTCGTATCATTGTGTGCCCGCATTGTGGAATACAGGATATAAAGAGTGTGTGATAGTCAGCATCTTGAATTTTTGTATTTTGTGTCATAAGTATTATTCTGGGTAAATTTTCGGAACTTATAACCGAACTACGGAATAGAATACATAAACTGTATAAAAACTTCCTAAACTGTTTAGAAAGTAATTAACCCAAACGCGACAGTTGTCATACTTTCGCATTGTAAAAAATGCAAACTTTTACACATTGTTACAATAAATGTATACATTTGACTGTTTAATAAAAATGTTTTGGATTGCTACCAAGGATGTCTGGCCCAGACAGTCTGGGAAACAGTTCTGCCATACCTACTTTCTTAGCGATAATATAAGCCCACGTGGTACGTTTAAAACTATTTTTTACAGTGTACAGATGGAATTTTATACACCGTAAATATCGTTTAGTCGTTACTGTTGGTACTTATATAATATCAGTTAGAAAATTCTTATCTTTTCTTTACTACAATTCTATCTGTAACAATAGTTACGGAAAACAAAGATTTATGGTGTCTAAAATTGAATCAATATGTATTCTAGTCTACATTTAAGTTAAAGTCCCACGAATTTAGCAAGATGGAGTTACAACACAATTGTAATTTTCTACAGAAAATACTAGAATCAGAGCGTTCTTGCCGACGATTCGTGAGGAAGAAATACTTCGTTATATATTTTCTTTGGGAAGGTAAATACTTCCGGCCGGGGACGGAATATCCCGAGCCGGCCCGGGTACATATCGAGTGCTGGGAAAACACTGGGCGTCCCGCGGAGGAAGTAATAAATGGTGCGGCCCCCAAGTAGGAAGAAACAGTCGGTTCGGGGTCACAAGACGCCATTGTTGGAAGGGGAGGGGGAAGAAGAGACGGCCACGGGAGAGACAAATCTGGCGGTCCTTTATCCATCACGGGGTAATGGAGACAGCTTCTCTCCACTTCTCCAACTTCACCTCCCACCCCCTGCCCTGAGGCACCCTACCCGCAGTCTGCACGCAGCAGACGTAAACAAAAGCACTACGGGGCAGAGACGTAGCAAGACTGATCAGAGGCATTCATTGCAAATCGTTGTAGGGTTCCACTACACATGGACAAATCTTAACCTACAAGAAATGCACCGAAAACGAGGCATTACACATAACGTGGGACATCCGCAATCATCTTGAATTTATTTAATATTTGTTACTTTTTTTCTGTTATTTTTACATTTTTTATCATAATAGGAATTTATACTTTAAAGGAGTAAGTTCATTACCTTAACTTTCAGGGTTACAGAAATAACATTTTTTTAAGAATTAGAGTTCTGAAATCCCACAATTAAAAATAAATTAAACAATCTTCTTATTGTTATACATAAAATAGCCTCCATTTAATATCACATGCCATATCATGGTTAATGCGCAAGAATAAACAGAATGCAAGTTACTATAAATACATTAATAGTACAAATATTTTTTTTGAAAACAAGCTTTTATTTAAATTCTCTAAAAAGAAGAAAATAATTACTGAATTAAATCAAATACATCAATTTATTACATCATACAAAGCTTGTCGCGAGGTTTACCGATTTTATAAAAAAAATCATGCTATTTTTTCTTACCATTACTTATGTCAAGATCAAGTTAAACATTGCATTCTTGTTTATCTACCCAGAAAAATCTCGCGACAAGATTTTATATAATATAGATTGTGTAATGTAATAAATTGATAGATTTTATTTAATTTAATGTTTATTTTCATCTTTTGAAGCATTTAAATAAAAACTTGTTTTTATCTTTTACTAATAATTTATTTTTTATTGTTTAATTATTTTTCAATGTTGTTCCCACGAGTACCGAAGAAATATCCGTCGACCCTCCCAGAGCTTAGTTTAGAGGGTAAGAGATAATATACAACAAGGTTAGCCCCGGTGTCCTGAGGTGGTACGTTCACATCATGTTTTATACATCCTGATGCCACTGACTTCTCGGCACGGCCTCACCTTGACTTGGGTGTTGGTAGATATACACCACTTATTTCAGCTTGAAGCTTACTTGTGCCTAACAAAACAGAGTTCCGGGTTTGATTTTGGATTTTTTTCACCACCGCTAGAATTTGCCCAGGGTGTAGGTCAATATTAGTTAAGACACGGCCCCGCTATGTCTTACAGTTTAGGTGGGCAGTAGTACATAATCTTCTTGAAGAGCTGAACGCGGACGTCATTTTATTCGTATTCTTCTCAGCAAAACCTTTCATTTTATACCCCTATCATGGTCGTTGTTGAAAATAACCAGTCCGCCATCTCGGG
Organism: Medauroidea extradentata; assembly: GCA_003012365.1. Classification (NCBI taxonomy): domain Eukaryota; kingdom Metazoa; phylum Arthropoda; class Insecta; order Phasmatodea; family Phasmatidae; genus Medauroidea; species Medauroidea extradentata. The sequence goes on from PNEQ01022759.1 coordinate 82,535, forward strand.
TGGTCCGCCATATTGGATTTAGAATGACGTCACTTTGCTAACCATGTATCCAAACTAAATTTGTGTGCAAAATTTCAGCTCAACCGGCTGAGGATAACTGCTTTAAAATTCATTCGCAACAAATATTCAAACATTGTAATTTAAATTAAAACTTGTAAAAAACCAACAGTAATCAATGACAGCTGCGACAGTTCCACCGCCATATATTAACCTTTCAGTTTTCAATTCCAGATGCGTGATTTCCAATTTATCGCACTGCGATTGATTAACGAACGCTATGACATTACCTTTAATGACATGGGTATGGCATAATTCAATTAAGGCAATGGTAATAGATTATAATATATCAATATTTCAGTTCACCATTTAACCCTTCTCTAAGATCAGGATAATTCGACAGTGTTGATAACCAGACCCTACTGGCATTTTTGCAAACTTCACGCATTATGATAATTTTACGATCGATACCTCGGAAACATTGTGCATAACTGAATTTAATGACGGAATTTATAAAATATTAGAATAGAATATTAACCAATAAGAAGTCGCTGTAGTGATTGGGTGATGAAAGGTGTTCGTAGTCATCCTTATGGCATATTTTCGCGCAGCTATGAAAAAATAATAGAGGCTAAATTAAGATAACCTTATCGAATAGGGTGATATTAAGTACAAAACTGAGTCACTGAAATTACAATTTACAGTTTATTTACAGACAGTGAAGAAGGAAGATATTTTTGTTAATACTTTTAATTCTTGAGTTTAATTATTTTGGAAAATTATGTGAGTCTGTGTATTCAACATCTACCCGCTTCTCTATCTTATGGGCTTAAGCCCAAGTTTCAAAAATTTTAAGGTAACTATTTTTAAAACATAAACGGGAGGTGATATGTAAAATCTTTTAGTAACTTTGCTATAACTAGATGCAGCTACGTACTCTGGTTTTATCGAGACTCAATACAGCTAATTAACAAAATGTTATTTTAATTGCTAAGTTAGCTCAAATATAAATGCAGTTTGTCTCTAAAAATTACATAACAGAGCAAAATCGATTTGCAACAAAGTTACATGGCAATTTTACACTATCGGCTCACGTCTGGGTTTAAAAAATTAATCCCCTCGAAAGCCGAGAAACTCTGTAAGGTCGCGGCCTACCGCAATTTTCACCACCATTTTTTTTATTTTTTATTTGTACCAGATATTTTTTTCTTATTTTAGACACAAAATGTGACTAAATTTGGCTCGTATGAAATTTTTTTATCTCTAATAGTTTTCGCGTAATGGCTTGTTAAAGTCATATTTTGCATGTTTCCGTTTTAACGGCTACACCAAAACCAATTGATTTACCTAACTAAAAAAAGCACAGTAGATAAAGACATTGCAGGCTACAATGACATGCTCATAAAATTAAAGAACAAAAATTATTTTAATTAAAAAAAAAAGGCTGAAACTAAAAACAAAATTTTTAAAAATTCAATATTTTTTTAAATACAAATAATTTTTATTCTTTAATTTTATGAGCATGACATTGTAGCCTGCAATGTCTTTATCCTCTGCGATTTTTTTTTTAGTTTGGTATATCACTTGGTTTTGGTGTAGTCGCTAAAACGGAAACGTGCAAAATATGACTTTATCAAGCCATTACGCGAAAACTATGAGAGATAAAAAAATTTATAAGAGCCCTATTTAGTCACATTTTGTGTCTAAAACAAGAAAAAAATCTGGTACAAATACAAAAAATAATAATGATAATGAAAATTGCGGTAGACCGCGCCCTTAAACTGGCTCAATTCCCGGCAGAGTAAACGTAGACTGGGAATCATCTGTTTGCCCTACCCACTCCGGCAATGGGCCACTTAAGGAGCCCGCCTCGTGGCACATGTGTTTGTGTGAGTGAGGTAAGGTGCTAAGGGCGACGTCGTATGGGCCATACAACGGTGCGTCGCCTCTACGCTTAAGGCGTGCAGTCTTCGCGAAAAAACAAATTTTCTCTGTGACTTTAAGTGGTGACCCTATTGTCTTATTTACGAAATCACTTTACTAAAGTCCAATGCACTACCCTTAAGTGCTTTCACATGTATTTGGCTAGTATATTTTCCGCTGTAGCAGCCTGAAAGCCCCATTTTAACCCATTTTGACGTGCCCTAAAAGGGGATTTCTAATACGTGTGTTGTCTTGAAAGTACTTAAGGGCAGTCGTCTGAAGTGTGTGTTCTTTTCGTAGAGAAACGGTGTGAACACACGTGTATTACACTGTTTAAAATTTCCGTAAATTCACGGAAATATTTACAGAAAAGTACTGTAAATTTACGGAAGTGGCTTCCGTATTTTTTGTTTACGGAAATTTGTCCGTATTGCCAATTTACGGATGTTTGACCGTAACTTTCCATAAATTCATGGAACTACGTTTCTGCAATTTAAAAGTATATTGTACTGTGTTTCTTAAAAAAAGAAAAGTGGTATTAATAATCACCATGAATCCTGGAGTTAATGTGCATGCACAGTGGCACTAAGCTAAAAGAAGACAAGACAAGCTAAGGTAATAGAAGTTAAGTGCTGCTTCCTGGTTGTCCACACTTTGCCGCGAAGAGAAGAGCAATACAAACAAGGACTCGGTTCGCGCATGGACAAAGGGCTAAACAGTCCAGTAAGTGACTGAAGTGTTCAGAGTAGTGACCACGTGGGCATTTTGACCCAACTGGGAGCAAAACCGGCATAAGGTGCATTTGAATAGCAATTGTCTGCCCCTCCTCCGGGTGCTGCTATTGGGCTACAGAGCCATTAGGGGGCATGTCCTAGGCTGGGATTGGTTGTTGGGGTATTTCGGTACGAATATCACCTAAGTGCCATGAGGTCTGTGATTGGCTGCAGACTTAAGCCCCGCCCTACAAGGGGTTGGGCAGGGGAGAGAGGGGGAGGGGAAGTGAGCGGAGCGGACAGTTTTGGTACAAGTTATGCATAAACACCATAAGGGGGAAGTGGATGTCTGCCCACTCTCCAGCACCCCATGCCTGTACTAGCCTATCTCTACCCTTATGGTATATCCCCTCCCTGTCATAACCCTCCTCTCCTTATGATATACCATTGTCCTGTCTTAAAGCATACCCCTGTAGCCGGTACTGCCCCCTCCCTTTCCTTAGAACATACCCTTCTAGCCTACCCTACTCAATGGCCACACACATCTTGTATTCTCCTTGCTACAACACAGCTGAAAAAAAATCGCTCCTGTTCTCTGTGCTTCGCGCTAGGGTTTGTGTACCTTTAAAGTTATTTATTTCTACAGAATAAAATCTTTTTCTCATAATGTAACTAATAAAGTTCTCTAAAATCAGGATGTCAAATACAAGAGTTGTCTCTTATAAAGTGTTTATCTTACCACTGCATGGAACTCACTTACTCGCAAATTGTCACGTTGGTTCAATGGTTAGAGCTTCTGCCTGGTAACAATGAGGTCGTGGGTTCGAATCCCAGCGAATACGAAACATTTTTCAGATTATTAAATAATGCGCAAGATTCTCGAGATATAATAGTTAATAAGAAAATCTAGAATTTCTGGAAAATGGAGTGCCAGTAGATTAAAGAAACTTAATATTTTTGCAGAAAACGGATTGTCCGTAATTTTTCGGAAGAATCCGTTATAAGAAAAACTGGTGTCCGTTACTTTACGAAGATTTCTGGATAATTTTTTGCCAGTACTTTTCCGTAATTTCACGGAAATTTTTTCTAACAGTGTAGTTTCGGTGTAACATTTTTTCTTCAAACACGCTGCAGTGTGATTTTATGGCAACGGGGTGGGCTCCTTAACTCACCAGCACAAAAAACTTCGCTATTGAAACGCAGACCAAAATCTCTTCACTCATTATTTCTCTTCAATTATTGAAGTATGGTCCCTTTAACTTATAACGCCCACAATATTTTAATCATACTGACAAATAAAGCGATGAACAAAAATCCAATAACTCTAGCAATATGACTTAAATGACCTGTTCGCTTCATTTATTTAACTTATTTAACTGAACGCATATTATGCATAACATTAATGTCCATTACACCTAAATCTCAGAAATGTTCTACCATCCTGAGAGTCGTTTCCTAAATCTAGCATATAAATGCTGGTTTCGCATACGTTTCAGTTTTACAATCACCAGGTTAAAAAGAAACTAGGCTGTGTGTGAATGTGGCACGTATTTATGGTTCGTCATATTAACTTACGAGTCATTGTAACTATTATGACATACATAAATATAGTAGTTCGTTTATTACTTTAAAAAAGATCGTACATAGTTTAAAAATGGTAAATTTGTGAGAGACGGCATTTCGTAACTCTGTGCCTGCCAGTAGATAGCAAGCGTCGAACCCATATTATGATTGTTGTACAATCACGGTGGGGTGAACATGGTTTTAGATGAGAACACAAATTTTTTTACTAATTTTTAAAAGTGACTTGGAAATGTTTTTTTCTTAAATTGACAACACATCCGTGTGTTGCTCATCAGCGTTAAATATGTGTTTAACTCACCCTGTGGACAAATTTCGTTTTGGAAGTTTGGCCCTCAAATAACATCCTTAGAAAAACTTAACATTATAGTTAAATATAATTAATTGGAGGGTACCTATGTGTACTACAATGAATACATTTTCTGATAAAACATCAAATTCATTAACACAGAAATTAAACAGTAATGTAGGTTTTATTAAAGACTTAAGGGGGAAAGATAGATGATACATTTTCTTTGTCGATATTCTGCCATAACTTCTGTTTTAAAATATTTTTGGTAAATGTGGCAATGCTGAGGCACAGAAGATATTTGTGATGAATTTAGGAGATCATAATAGTGTTGCATGCTCATCTTATTCTGGACTTGTAGTCATTCTTGAAAGTTAATCTATAATTCCCTTTCAATGATTCTGCATGATACATTAATGAAAAATTCAATTATTATATATGTCAAGCAGTGCATCAAGAATATGCCCTATGTCTTGGCATAGAGAAAATTTTGTTAATAGAACTCGGAACAAACGTTATGGCTGGAAAACTGAAAATACAATAACATTTTCTAACACTCTCCCTTAAGGGCACCGCCTTACACACGTTTCAAGTACATATCAGTGTATTGTTTCTAAGCCCTCCAACGTAGCTGAAAACGGCATATTAAAATTACCGCATCAAAAAATGTATAAAACGAATGCATGTAAAACTCAGAAACGTGCATTGAACATTGCAACATAATTTCCACCAATAAAATTATATGGTCACCTCTTGGCGTGCCGCAGTAAAAATGGATCGGTGGGAATATTGCATGCTAGTTCATTCACTGCTTGGCTCGTTGCGGCTATGCAGCATTTGATGCTCGCTTCAAGGTCGACCTCAATGCTCCGTCAGTACATGCATTACCTTTATATATTCAATGGTACATGTGCGCCTAACACGAAGGGTGACAGCCCTCTCAAGGCTCGGCATCAGTCGCCATATTGAACTATTTTATTTTTCGCTCTTATGAAATTCTGAGAAGAAAAATGTGGAATTTGTTGCTATAATATCAATTCTATTTACCTTGGGGAACTTTAAAAGCATCGCAGTTGAAATTTTAACGTATATTTAAGCCGTAATCAGTCGAGAAAATTAAGAACATGAAAGAACTTGCACGACTGATTACGGCTTAAATATACGTTAAAAGTCCAACTGCGATGCTTTTATTGTAGTGCGAGGTAAATTGAATTGATGTCATAGTAACCAATTTCACTTTTTTACTCTCAGAATTTCGTAAGAGTGAAGAATAAAATAATTCAATATGGCGACTGATGCCGAGCCTTAAGGTTATTTTTAGCCCACTTTCCGAAGGAAAAAATAATCTCATGGGATCACCTTTCTGTCTGTGTTTGTGTGTCTCCCCATAAACACTTTTCATCCAGTGGACAGAATTTCATATTTATAATCTGACTTGACTTCTATGTATTTAGTTTACGCCCTATTCATATTTTCAACATGGCGGCCATTTAAAAAATGTTTGAACTAGCTGATATCTAAGGAACTGTAAATTGCAATTTCATCAAATTTGGAACGCGTATACTACACACAACGATTTTTGTGAATTTCATACGTTTTGTGTTAGTAGTTTCAAAATGACGGCCATTTTTTATATTTTAAGCATATAAGTAGCCTACATATCTTAGGAATTATTATTTAGAATTTCATCCAAATTGGTACAAATATAGTACACATAAAGCTGACCTAAATATTGCGTATTTAGTTCATACTGTGTTCTTATTTCCAAACTGGCGGGTAATTTTATATGTTAACACAGTATTACATATCTTAGAAAATACTATTTTTACAATTTCACCAAACTTGGTATAGATTTACTTCACATAAACATTACTTAAATTTTGCTTATTTCGTTCAACCTGTGTTTATATTTCCAAAATGGCGGCCATTCATATATTTTTATCATAGTATTAGGGGCCTACATATCTCAGTAAATAATGTTCAGAATTTGACCAAACTTGGTACACATATACTACATATATAGCTGACTTAACTTTTTTGTATTTGGACTATCCTGTGTTCATATTTTTAAAATGGGAGCCATTTTTTATGTTAAGCATAGAAATATATCATAGCAAAGGTTTTTGACAATCTTACAAAACTTGGTACACATATACTACATAAAAATATAACTTGAATATTGTGTGTTTCGTTCATAGTACGTTCAAATTCCAAAATGGCGGCCATCTTTATATGTTTAGCATAGTTTACATATCTTAGGCAATATTTTTCAAAATTTAACGGAACTATGTACACACATACTTCGTACAAAACTGGCTTGACTTACGTGTATTTCGTTCAGCCAGTGATCATATTAAAATTGCGGTCATTTTCATATTGTTAGTATATTAGTATAGTAATACATATTTTAAGAACTATTATTCTGAATTTTATAAAACTTGGTACATTTATACTGCATATAGATTATAGTCTAATTTTGTATATTTCGTTCATTCTGTGTTCATAATTTAATAATGGCAGCCATTGTTATAACTTTTGCATAAGGTCTTATCTGATGAAATATTTTCAGAAATTTGATCAAACTTGCTATACATACTATCTCATTCATCCTTTTGTAATATTTTGAAAACGGTGACTATTTTTTTTTATTCCCAATCTTATTAAACTGGGTAAATTACTTAGCAAGCTGACTTATCTTTAGTATATTTCGTATATCATACTTTAAATGAATATTATTAATATATATTCCGGGATAGCGTAAAGAAGTTTACTTTTCAGGGTTAAATTGCACCCACTTTGAGGAAAGTAGGCTTATCAGTTATGCTGCTAACTTCTTGTTATACATGCAGCACTAGCTACGTTGATAATGTTGCCAGTTAAATGTTCTGCGCTTAGAAGTGATTAGACAAGAAGCTAACGAGCAAGATTCGACCTTAGTGATCGTGCTTTCAGATCCAAATCGGTCTCGGTTTCCCATCACACACATACAAAAATGGAGACACCAATATATTAAAAGTAAATTGACGGCAACTTATCTAGCCAAGTTTTGACCATTATAATTTTCCAATTTTCTCTCGGTAAATATAAATGAATTCATACTAAGAATGATGTTTAATGTATATTCGCACATTTATCACACTTAAAAAAATATATGTAAATTCACTTCACCAATGAGTGAGGGAGTTAGAGATCTTGGCCAGCGCTCAACACCGAGGTATTTATAGCGCTGGTGAGGGATGCCATGAGGTGCGTATGGAGCAGCGTCGGAATGAAACAGAAGATCCCCGAGAAAACCCGTCGACCAGCGGCATCGTCCAGCACTGTTCCCACATGCGAAAAGACGGGAATCGGCCCCACTGGGAATGGAACCCCGACCGCCTCGGTGGGAAACGAATGGTCTTGACTACTCGTCCACCGACTCCGCACCGATGTTTAGGAATTTTAATAAAGTATGTATGGTTAGAGATGCTGGTTTATCTCGGGAAAACTTGACTGTTTGCTGGATTTCAACACACGTTCAGCTTACCAGTATATTACTGGCTTTCTCTTGTACGTGGAGCTGTTGCCCTATTTGACTGAGCCAATAAGAATCCCGCTGTTGTAATATTTGATGCCAGTTATTGGTCTCTCCAGACATCTACGTTGTGTCAGACGTACATCACCCATTCATATACGTTGCAAGAAATTACAGCGTTTTCAAGGATATATTAGCCCAAAATATTTTCACGATATACCATAATCTCTATGTATGGTGAATTGTTCCCCATGCCTAAACATAAGCATATTTTTACGCAATTTTTTAAGAAACTGTCAAACGTATACCGACATTACGAGACGTGTGCAGTAACGATTCTCAACTTTGGATCTATTTACACGCTGAAGCAAGTATGTCATACTGTGTATAAAATAACTTTAATTATTGTCAGCGGAAATATTTTTTAAGTGCTCGCTCCACTGATTATAAAAAAAAAAATTCAAACGTTTAAAACATATCTGTGAGAATTACGTTCAATTACAGTAAGTACAGAACAAGCGAAAGCTTATTTGAATATTTCCTCTCTAATAGCTTGTCTTATGCTATAAAGAGTTTCATAAAAGTCATCACTGCAAAACTCCCGAATCTAGACGAGCGTGACTGCTGACGTCAGCTGTTATTCTAAGAAGCGTCAGACCGACAATTATCTCCTCATCCAGCAGCGAAACGGACAGCCCCTCCCCTCCCCTTCCTCTAAAACTCATGCAAATAAGTGACGAGACGTCTTGGCTGGGCAATTCAACTAATGAAGGCGCCACATTATTAGCAGTGTGCAAGGGAGAAGAAATTTACACAGGCGGAAGTGAGAGGAGACAGAGAGAAAGAGAGATAGAAGGAGAAAGAAGGAGAAAGTGATGATGAAAAAGGCTTTTCCCCTGCTATGAAAAAAAAAAAAAACATCAGCAATAAAACGGAGGAAGTCCTTTCTTCAAGAGGAGTTCTGCTAAATTAAAACATACAAAGAAATGCTAGAAACATCAGATGTAATGAATGAATGAGAGGTCAAACTGCAAGAGGAGATATCCTTAACACTTCGAAGAATTAGACGAAAATACTTTTCAGTCTGAGTGAACGTATTTAATGAAAACCATGCCTGAATATTAACTAACATAAATATATAAACAACGTCACGTTAATTACTACTTAAATTTTACTTTACGCTTCTCACATATGGTACTTAACTACATTAATAATAAATATTCAGAATTTTATCTTTTTTAAAATTAGTTTCTAGCTTAAATTTTTTTTAAACATCTGTCGTATTGAAATGTACTCAATATATAACAGTCCTAACGTCCTAAATTAAGAGCTATAGGCGAGTTGTCATATAACTAGGCATTTATTACTATTTAAGAATAAATACTACAAAATTATTTACTTGTTTTGTACAGCCTCCACTCACAAAAAAGGTAGTTAGAAGTAAGGTTATGGTTTTGATGTTATTACTTTATTCGTCCCGTCAAGATTTTGAAAAACATCACTCAATAACCATATTCAAAATAATTAATAGACACACATTCTTCGAGTGTGTACTTTACTAGTTTCATCGTGAAAACGTAAATGTGTTGAAATGCCTCTTAATGGCATATATATATATAAACACACACATGCATACACACACTTTTGTCAAAGATAAATTATTGACATGTACATTTAAAATTACTGAATTAATATAACCGAACACATTAATTTAGTTTTTCATTATTGCTGATTATATTTTAAAGATAATTTAATAATAAAACTAGTAAAATACCGCATTAAGAACACATTAATGTAGGCCCTACATAGAAAAAAAAACAGTATTCAGGTAAAACTTTTTTTATCCGACGTTTATACCGAATAGAAGATAGGCTTTTGATATGTGTTTTCTGTGTGGGTTAAAGTTGTATGTGAGTATTGTTGTGCTGGTGTGTGTGCGCTCTCATATGTGTGTGTGTGTGTGTGTGTGTCGGCGCAATAAAAAAATTTGAACCCGGAAATTCAATTTTTTTTTGCAAATCGGCACGTTTGTAGTGTTTAGCAGCCATACGTCATCCGTATTTTGTTCACAACAGGTCTGGTGTTTATTTTCAAAATTGCGGCAAGTTTGTGAATTTTCGGCGTTACGTCGTACCTCAGAAATAATTTAACACATATTGAAACGAAAAATTGATATTTTAACAGAGTATTATAAAATCATTAAAGTCATTGCATTTAGTATGGGATACTATTTTACGTACACATTTTGCAAAAAAAAAAGTGCTTAATATAATGATTTGATCATTTCAGGAATTGTTAAGCCGAATACTACAAGTTTGAAATCTAACATATTTTTTAATCAATTCGCGGAATTTCCGGGTTTGTATCTACTGTTCATTTTTCGTCCAATAAATATCGTCATTGCGAAAAACAACAGATTTAAGTTAAGGTTGCACTGAATATTTTAGAGCTTAATTTCTTTATTTGGTTCTAGATGGACTTGATTCATTATGGCTGTGAGTCCTTTATATAAGGACAAGAAAAACCAACAGATTAACTGCTCAAGTACAGATAATAACTAACTCTGTTAGAAGCGACATAATGGAGCTTTTTAATTACTGTTTTTGTACCAGTTCCCGTGGCGTACAGAAAAGTAAACAAAGCCATATGGAATTTGAGACACTGGTTTAAGCAACAGCTTATATTTCAAGAAATACTGTTATTTGATTGTATCTCAGTTACGTATTTATAAATGGTAAATGTGACGTTACTTACGTGTTAATTTCCTCTCAAATTATATAACAGGTCCTACTAAACTGCAGTCTAACCAAACTTTTACGAACTCCAACACCATGACAATCCAAAGGGATGCGAAAACGATAAAATTCACGTCTTGTCGCTTGTGTTAGTAACTATTTATTTTGTGACAAAGGTACACTATGTCAATGTGTGAAGCAGGGATGCGGATGTGCACATAAAGTATTGAAACCAAGTGGCGGAAAAATATTTAAACGAAAATAATGTGTCCCTAAATACGGTCGTAATATGAAAAAAGATAACACAAAAAAATATAAGATGTAATAAAATGGCGATAAGTATGGACGAAAACAAAAATGCCAACATAAAAGTCAAAAAGAGAAATGGATGTGAACAATTGTCATGTCTTATTTTTGTTTTGTATAGTTTTTTTTTGGATTCACCGATTAAAATTATTTTCTGGGATTGTATGTATGTAACGTATTAAACTCGGAATTTTTTTTGTTTCTAATTGTAGTTCTTCAGCGACCGACACGTGCAAAGAAGTACGCCCATGAAAATACTTCAGTTTGTAATAAAGTTCCTACACTACCAAACGCAGTTTTGTAACGAATAACAGTTGCCGTATGACTTTTTTTTACTTAACATTTAGTAGGAGCATCGACATTCTCAGTGACAAGATTGGAGGTTGACTTTCCCGAAAACAGGGTGACGGAATAACGTAGACGTTCAAAATTTTGATGGCCCAGCTCAAAAGGGAAACAACTCAAAATTCCTATTTTTGAGTAAAATGCATACAGGGAGATTTACGTTTCACCGAAAAACCTGTTAATCAACATACTGTATTTAGTAGGTGTTAATTCGAAGCAATAGTACAGAAGCAGCTACTTAAGGTGTTTAAAATAAAATGTTTATAATCCGCCTTTCCTGAAAATATCACACTGTAAAAATAAATAAATACAATTCCTAGATCTTTACTGGTAATCAGAATAAAGTACCATGTTATTAAAACTAATGAATTTACGTGTTGTTTTTCTTTTCAACAACGTAGATTGCATTCCCGTCTATGTGTTGGTAATCCAGACTCAAAAATGCAATTTTTTTTAGTTGTTTCCCTTCTTAACTACCCTTCTTAACTACTCCATTAATTTAGTGATGACATGGAAGCGTCTCTAGGAATTGTACAAACCTACAAACATTCAAATTGTGTTAAGGCCATGATCTCTCGTTTATTCCAAACAATTGCAAATAACTCAAATATTTTTAGCCAAATGCTTTGAAAAAAATTGAGACTGTGTACAGTCATACGATACACAATTCTGCCAAAGCGTTTTTTTTTAAATAATGTACCGTTTGCAAGCAAAAAAATATTTTGCTTCTTTTTGGCTTATTTTCACAATAAAATGTGTACTATTTCGGGGGCAAAAATCTACAAATAAGTTTGGTGTATTGCAACAGAAAAATTCATATACAAACGCTGATATATACGTGTCAAAACTTCCAAAGGAATTTTTGATATATGTATTAATTTGCGTTACAAAAAATATTTTCGAAGCCACTGCTAAACTAGGGAGTGAGGCCTTAAACTCAATTAAACCAAACTATCAAAACTGGAAGGCGACACCAGAAACCCACGAAGTTCAATACTATAACATCAGGCTCAAAATAAGACTGAAAACTTTATATTTTTTTACTTAACTTCTCCGCCGTTTGTCCTTTAAAGTAGGGTGATTCGCATACAAACTCCCTCGCACTTACAGACGCAGCTCCGTACGAGCTGGTCTTCCCTCCCTCATCTTCTTCTTCTGCCCGAATATGCGAAGTTTGTCAGGGCAAAATTGGATGAAGAATTTTATTCATAAACTTGCCGGCAAATTACTCTCCCCTCCAGCGGCGAGCCCCGCGGAATGAGCTGAGGAGTAATAAGAGGAGAGCATGCGAAGAAGAAAGACGAGGGGGAAGAGAGAGAAAAGAGGATGGGAGAGCGGCGATGAGGAGGAGGCCAATGGTCCATGAGAGATGGCTTGCTGAACTCTGCCAAGACTTCGCCGGCGCGGAACGAGCCCGTTTTAGACGGGAGAGGATTAACTCGACGAAGGGGGAGTCACCCTGTTGTCCTCCGTCCATCCGTGGCCGCCGCCCGTCGTACATCAACCCGGGGAGAACGCGCGGATTCACAGGCGGGTTTTAGCTGGACGGGATGTCGGGAAAATGGGACAAAGAGAGAGAAAGAGTAGATAGTGTGTCGCGCAAGAGGTGACCTAAATTTATGTCTCACGCTGTTGAATATGTAGCCTACCGGTAGAAATGTGTAATTTGGGACGGGGGGTGGGATTTCCACAATGGACTTTTCATAAAGGAACACCGTTTGCTTGAATTAAAGAGCGGTTGTATGTGGCCGGGGGGAGGGGTTGCCCAATGTGCTAAATTGTGCTAGTTAAATAGTTATATTTTCTAACACTTAAAGAGTGCGTGGTAGATAAATAAACGTTGTATGCTACACATTTTTCAAAGCCAATGTGGATAAAATACTTAATGACAATCCTAGATAATGGTATTTGCCAACTTTATGAATGAATATTTATCCAGAGTTTCTAATTCGTTACGCATGATCTCTTGCGCCGCAGTTAAATGTACGAGGTTCCGGCGTCAGAGATGTACCTCAGAAGTACGTAACACTGGAAACAATTTTGTTCAAAACGTGGGCTAAAACACTATTGCCTACGTTTGCTGTTTTTTGATTTTCGCAAATAGGTTTGAGAAACCTACACTTATAGATTTATTTAGCTTTGAATTATGTACCACGCCATCCTAATATACCAGTGGTAGTAATGTAAATATTTTTTTAATTAGTGAAAATATCCTTTGTATTTCAGGAAAGGGGTTTTCAAACCGGAAACCCTCTTCCCTTGTCAACGGCACTGACCTTTAAATTTTGCGAAGGAACAGAAGTTCTGTAGACAGGCCTATTTTCCATGCCTCGGTATTTGCGTGGTATAGGCCCTACTGTATACCTTAATTTTTCGATGGGTGGTGAATATATTTTTCTAAAATGTCATAACCGCCTCTTCCGAGCTAGGAGTCATTAATATTTAACGGAATGTCACTGTTCCAGAAATAATGAAATTATTTGTCAACTGTCTGTCCCGGCATGCCTTGAAATGCCAATAACATTTTTGGGTACACTTTCTGACACACTACCCCGTATCGAAAACTCTACCCCCTTTCACCCCACGTTAAAACTTGATAGCATTTTCGCCGTACGCATTTTTCTTTTAATTTATCTGTATGAAGGGCCGCCATTGGCGCAGTGGCTAGAGAACTAGCCTCCCACGCAGACAACCCGAGTTTGACTCCTGGCAGGGTTGGTACCCGGACTTTCGCATGTGGGAATCAGACTAGGAGACTTCCCGAGGATGAAATTTCAAAAACCTAAAACTTGAAATTTTGACTGACATACCCTAATCTCGTGACTTTTCATAAACGTATCTAGTGAACTCAGCGTGAATCTTGCAAAGTGGCATCATCGCGACATTAAATAACATTTCGAATAATGATAAGTTTACCCTCTATTTAAATTTGTGTATTTGCATTTATTCGTCTACTACACATTCTTAAGAGCTCGTGTCACATATTGGGATGAAATTTTCTTAATTTCTGAAAATATTTCAATAGGTACGTAGATAATTACTTTACCATTCATTAATACATTTTATTCTAAAAAATGTGACTAACTATGAAATAATTAAGTAAATTTTAATTTTAATATAACGATTCCCTCTCACCATATAAGTTAATAAATGCTAAATTATTGCCAGTACCGATTTCATCAAATAACATCCACCAAGTAGTAAAATGTAATGTTTCTATACATAAACATTGCCGGTTATTCGTCACATCCTTCATTTATTAAATTCTTAATCAATGCAAACAACTTAACAGCACAAAAACACTCAACCCACAACAATCAATCAGAGTCAATCTATACTGCGCCTCCAATCAGGATACAGCTCGTCTGCCATTGGTTGAGCAGGATAAGTGGGTTTACCCTATACATAGCCTTTGGTTTTCCAACCTCCTCATATGGCCTGTTCCGAATTTTTTTTACAACACGCAAAACAAATACAAAAACAATGTTAATAATAATTTCCAAGGATTTCCGTCCACGAAACGTCCAGTCATGCAAGGAACTTTTTGGCATTAACTTCCGCTTTTAAATATATAATCGTCCCGGATTCTCTCGGGAACTCGTGGCAATTAAGAACAAGACCTGTATTTTCAAAATTCCGGGAATAGGACAAATGGGGTCAACTAGCTGCCTCCTTCCCCACCCCTCCCCTTACAGGCAGGGAGATGGGGGTAAACTCAACGACACCAGGGGCTCTCGGAGCGACTCGGGAGTTCCTAAATTCTATCTGGAGGCTTGCCGCCGGATGGAATATGGCTATTGGAAGGACAGCAGGGCGGGACAGGCTAGCCGACCCCAACCCTGACGTTACTTATGACAACCTATTGGGAGGACAAGAATCCCCACAGGAATTTGTACTTCCCCGGCGCTGAGCTTCGGCAGTGATGATGATCCGGCAGCGTACCGATAGGAGATCCTCGCGGCAAGAAAAAATTTAGAGAAACGTAATTAAAATTTATTTTAACATTTAACTTTTGGCAAAATGTTAATTGGGTGGCAGTTTTATTAGTGTGTGGAACAAACAATAGAGATAGTTGGCTGGGCCGACAAAATTCTCCGATCGGTCCGGAACCAAACATATACACCACACTTTTCAAGTAAGTGCATGGTGCCCCTGGTTAAAACCAGCGCCCTCCCCAAATGAAATTAAAGGAAAATAAAGAAATAAAATACAGTTCCTGCCCCCCCCCCCAACTGCCCCACTCTTACTTCACAACTCGACTAATAACTTGGACCTTCCTTCATTTTCCAGCGCCATTTTTATTTTTAATGCTTGTAACTGCTGAGTGGTTACACTCCTATTCTGTCGAGAGGGTTTTTGCGGTATTAAGCTGATTTTTTCCTCTCTCTTCTTAGATTATGGCTTAGCTATAGGAACACTTAGGGAGATAGACATGGCCCCAATTGCGGCCATGTCTGCCCAATCCCTCTCTGCCGCGATGCATGCCTCCTCTGCATGAAACTTCTCCCTTGTAGGCATATTGGGCTCAGCCTTGAGACGCACTTAGTCCCGCCTTTCTCCTGGGCTTCCAACATAACACAGTAGATTAGGGTAGGTTAGAAAAAAAATGCATGGTGCTGCAGCGATGAAGCCTCGAAAGGGCTGATGCACGCCAGTGCACATTCTGGTCAGCCATGACCTTGATCAAGGCTCTTACAGTCGGTAATTTTGGCACCAGAAAGTTATATTAACATGGTATTTTATTATGACAAACGACCACACCATAACATAACAGTGAAGTGCCTGGCACTCACAGTTTATGGAAATCACGCACTGCTACTCTACGAGTATATCTATAGAAAGGAGCTGAGGAGAAGGCAAGGCTCAGGAATGCGGCTGGGGGTGGGGGCAAGTGGATGGCTGTGGCCCCAGCCATCACCCTTCCGCTCTGCACTGCCTTCTCCTCAGCTCCCTACTATAGTCACCTGCCGACAACACCTTCCTCACTAAGACAACACGACACTACATCACGCCAGTTCTTGTGACTGGTGGGGGATTCACTCCCCACCGAAACACCTACACGTAATTTATTAATTATGGCAACAACTTCCTTCCAGATTGACATACGTGTCCAGAGCCCAGCTAAAACAGATACACGCGCCAGTTCGATGATTTGCAACCAGTCAGTCGGGGTGCACTTGTTTCTACGATACACCCAACGAGTTTTGGGAACTTCGGTTCCCGGTCTCGTGACTGCACGATCTCGGATTGCATATGAGAATTCGGCAGTGGCGGCCTCCTCAAAATGTTTCTGAACCCTGTGTGTCTCCACCTGATGACGGGAACAGATTCTAGTTCCCGAAACGTCGTTCTACTGTCTGTCTGTAAAACTACTGCGTTTTGTTTCGTCTCATAGTTGTGTCGCATGTTGTTTTCTGTTCGTGTCTGATATAATACTGGTTTTGTTTCGCCTCATTGTTGTGTCGTATTTTTATTTTGTGGTTCATACATCTTATCTGTTCGTCCCTTTACCACAGCAGACATCAAACCTGGGTGGTGTATTGGGTTTTTCGTTTTGATTTTTATTTTCTTATCTGTTTTTCTTTGTTATTATTTAACCCGATTCCGTTTATGGAATTTGGTGTTGTGTATGTGTCCTGTTGACTAAAGCATACTCTGCTTATTTATGTTTATCCATTATGTTCAGTTTTCTTTGACAGTCATCTATATTGAAATGGAGTATATCGAAGAAATTAAATTCAGTCATGCACCTCCGTTGTACGTTTTTTTTCAAAGATAGTAAAAAAAAAAGTGACGCAGACTTAAGAATGTACTGAAGCCACCCCTGATGATGGCAGCGACTGTACCACCTGTCGACAGCTGGGCGTCATCATCTCTCTCCCCGGCGCCGCCATCTTGTGTTTCTCGCGTAGAGAACCACGATTGGGGGGGGGGGGGAGGAGAAGGCGGACGGTCATGCCCATCGCTGCGATGGATGGAGAGGGGAGTAGCGGCGTTCGAAGATCGCGCGCGTGTGCTCGAGCGATGTTCCGTCGCCGTCGGTTGCATTTACGCGGGAGGAGAGAGGCACCTCCAGTTTCCATAAGTCAGGAGGTGGCTTGGGTGAGTGGGAGGCGGCGGTAAACACACTTCAACCCCCTCTCCCAACACCCCCACCATTCTCTGGCTACGCGGGCTTTACGAGCGACCGTTACTCTCCGGACGGGGCGCGTTGCGCGCGAGGGTTGGCAACCCTGCCCGTGCCCCCGAGGCACGCCGATTGCCCCCTACCCCCGAAACAATCCAACCCCTGCATCTCTCGCCGATATTATATCACCTCGCGGACTGACTCTCCATAACGATAACGGTTATGGCTGTTCCCCAGTCCTTTTACCGGCTTCCCCCTCCCACCTAAAAGCCAGTGGGTCGTGATTCAAGACATTTTATGGTGGGGCGCGGGGGTCCGCCCGGGATTGAAGATAAAAATGAGGGGAGGGGGGACGTTACTCGGCAAAACGCGTCGTCGTCCGGGCGCGAGTTATAAATATGATGATTTAATAACACTCGCTTATATCGCGTGGTATGTGCGCGGTCACGAACAATGTGCGGTTGTCGTTTAAGTGGTGTGTGCTCGTTTGGTCTGACGAGTGGTTGCAGCTCGCTTCGTGCCGCCGTGCGAGGAGTTCACAGGGTCGACGAATTTAAGGGGTCACTTCACTGTAAATTTTAATTGTTTTAAAACAAATTTTATTCGTACGAGATATGGTTAGTGTATTATAGCATATTAAAGTGAAAATTTGTATAAGACGGTTTTATGCAAGACAGCGGTGTGGTCGTGTTCCAAGGCAAGCCGTAGAAGATCCGACTATACACTTTGAGCATGTAGGAGTGTTACTGGAGAATATGTTTCTCGCCTCTTACACGCTACTGGTTGTGGAGTGTCTGTCTCTACAAGTCTACAGGCATCTGAGACTTTTGTATAGTCACTGCCAATCACTGCTTGCCCTAGAACACTTCACGCCTCGCCAATGAACAGGAAAACCAACATACTTAACGAAATGAAAAAAAAAAAAAAAATCACACTGAACAACATTGCCATGGATGACATGAATAAAAACCACATTTCTTAAATTTTTGTATTTTTTAAATGATTTAAAAAGCTAGCATTCCTTCATTTCAAATTCTTTTCTTTTAAATAAAAAACTCAATGCAATTTGTAAACATGTCAACATGTCATGTCATACATAGTCCTTGCCATGGCACTGTTATTCAGAGTAAATTTTTTAATTTTTTTATTTAGGTAAGTATGTCGGTTTCCTTTACTGCATAAAAACGTTTTTATTCTGCTATGATACATTAAGTATGAAATAAAAATTAGTTACAAAACAAAAATTGTCACACTATATTCCTACAAAACAAACTATATCACATACGAATAAAAAAGTTTTAAAACAATTAAGAATTTTAGTGGCCCGCCTCCTTAAGAGGGAGAGATCGACGGAATATTGAATTCCTATATTTTGTGTCGTAACTTACCTATTGGGCAAATTTATGGAACTTTACCATGGCTGCGGAATATAATACATAATTATAGAATTTTAAACACCATATTTGTTTCCCGTCACTGTTATTACACATCGAATTGCAGCTAGAAAATTGTTATGACTTTCTTATCTGCAAAAATACCTCTTTAATCGGTAACGGCATTTAAATATTTACTATGTTCAAAATTCAATAAATATATATTACACTCTGGGGTTATGTTAAAGCTCCATGAATTTAACCAAAAGAAAAGTTAAGATCATAATTTTACATTTGATCGAAATAGTGTTACTTTGGCAGTCGTTACTTGGGAGTACATTTTACTCTTAAAAAAAATCCCCGACATCCAGGATTCCCATAATGGCCTTACAAAGTAAAAATTTGCATGTTTTTTTCCTTTTGAACATCATGAAATCAAACAAACATAACAAAAAGAAATAATTCACGTTGAAAAAACACGTAGGCCTATCGGGTTACGGAGTGAAATATATAAAAACCCATTACAAACAATTTTTGTATTACTAAAAAAAAAAAAAATATGAAAGCAATAAAGTAAATACAAATTTCAGTTCTTTTTAAATACGGGAATGTTTTGTAAAAAGTTTTTATACACTTCAAATCGTAGACCGTGACATGTAGTTTGAATGTGATTTATTTCACTTCATTATGTTTATTGGTTTTTGCGCTGTGTATGATTTAATAACAGGCAGATTTTCACTTTGAATTGTCACTAAGGGAAAATTAGCTGATGTAATATTTAAAAGGAAAATATATTCCCAAAAAAAGTCTACAAAGCAACATTTGTACTAAAAACATAAAAGTATGGTTCTTCTCCATTTGAATGCATTTAAAGACGGGCATCACAAGATCGGTTGGAATATATATATATACGCAGACACACACGCGGGGGTTATTTTTTTTCAACATCCGATCTGCTGTAATAAAAAAAACGGGAATGGATGAGGAAATTATTTTAATGTCGAAAGAAACGTACATCTTTACACTACGTATTGTTCCAGATAATCACCGTGCAGATTGAGGCATTTGTCGTACCGATGCAAAGAATGATGCCTCCTGCCTATTCAGCCACGTTTTAACGGTGTCCTGCAGTTCATCATGGGTGTTGAAGCTTCGTCCTCCAAGCCACTTTTTCAACGTGGGGATAAGGTGGAAGTCACTCGGTGACAAATCCGGACTGTAAGGAGGGTATCGCCAAGCTGGTGCATCGGTACGACAAATGTTTTAATCTGCACGGTAATTATGTGGAAAAATAGTGTAAAGATGTACGTTTCTTTTTGCATTAAAATCATTTCCTAATTCATTCCCGTTTTTTTACTACAGTCGATCGGAGGCTGAAAAAATAATAACCCTCGTATTTCATTGTTAGGTCGTTTAGGAACACACAGAAATTAAAATTTCCTTATTACCATGAAATTGCTACAAAAGTCATAAATCCATTACATTTGACCAACATTAATGACCCTATTAATCGTGTAGGTCTTATAGTTTTTAATTTGATTATATTCTCGCCTTTTCATAGACATTAGGAAATACTTACGTAGACAGTGGGTAGTGAGTGAGAGTGATTTCGGTCAGCGCGTAACATCAAGGTCTTTAGCGCTGGTGAGGGGTGACATGAGGTGAGTATGGGGCAGCGCCGGAATTAAAGACGGGGAAACGGGAGATCCCCGAGAAAACCCACCAACCAACGGCATCGTCCGGCACGATTACCACACCGGGAACCGAAACTGGCGGGAATCGAACCCGGATAGCAATGGTGGGAGGCGAATGGTCTGGCCATTCGTCCCTCGCAGACACTCCCTGCCCCCGTAGAAATTGGGGACAATAACACCTAAGGCATTTGTTATAGTGTTAAATCGTATTATTTTAATACAGTAATGATGTGTAGATAGAAAATTCAACACTTTGGGTGAGACACCTCCCCCTCCCCCTTTTTTTTTTTTTTTTGAGTTAGTGAAGTAGCGTTGTACGGAAAACATTTTTTCTTGTATAACTGTTAAAAATATTTCTAATGCGTTTATCTACGAAAAGAAGACACTTCAAATTGTGTCCTTATGATTTTTTAAAAATACCGTCCGCTAATGGACGACTGCCCTATGACGTCACACCGCAGGGGAAGAGTACTGTGGGAAACAAAGCATTTTGCAAACATTCTGCTTATCTGGTTGGTCTTTGCAGAAACCAAAAATGTTGTGCACTCGTAGACTTGCGCGTAAGTATAAAAAATATTAGTTTTATTTCGTGGAGTAAGGTACGGAAATGCCTAAAATCAATGTTTACCTGAAGAAACGGCGAATTTCAAACAAATAATCAATTTTCTTTACGTACATCTCATCCTGGACATGTGAAGCCAAACGCCTGTATGAAGGTTATGTTAGGTTGCGGTATCCATGGAGATATAAACTGTATCCCACACCTGACTGAAGCTCCGCCTCTTTTCAAGTCGTCCATTAAAAACATGATTTCCAAGCTTCTCAAAAGTACTAAAAATTACTTTTTAAGTTGCTATAACTGAGAAGATGTGAACCGTAATCGGCAAAGTAAATCATAGAAACCGGCATTGGACATTAACACAAACTTTCCAGAAATAAAATAGAGTCCTCGCTTGGAGTCCCATTGAAAAAACGGTCTCTACGAAAACACTGTGAGCTAGTTTAGTCCTCCGCGCCTAGAAGCGATGAGGTGTTTGACGGACGTGTTATATTCGACTTATAGCCATACCCTTTTCCGCGCCTCGAACGTCCATTAACGCTCAAGACTAGCATCACTTAGGACCTACCATACTGGATAATTTTATTTTATCGCTCTTTCAAAATTCTGTGATGAAAAATGTAAAATTTGCAATTTTACCGCTAATTCTAATTATATTGTACCACAATACGTGCACGGCAGTTGAAATGTTAACGTGTATTTTTGCCAAAATCAGTCCAGCATTTTTTTATATATATTCTTAAAATGTTGGGCTAATTGCGGTTTAAATGTATGTTAAAATTTCATCTGGCATGACTGTACTTAACAAAAAAAAATAGAATTTGCGTTACAATCGCGAATTCTACAAATTTATTCTTAGAATTTAAAATAAAGTAAAACAATTCAATATGACGGTTTGTGCTCTAAGAATAGTATAGTGTAAAGAGAATATTGTGAGTGGAAGTGTATAGCAACTGTGGGGAGGATAATTATTGGAATTTTTGTTAATAACCATAATTATAATTATACTGTTTATCATTATAGTCTAAGTAGAAATAAAAAAATTTCTGAATACAAAGCATACAATGCAAAATATACCGAAGCAATACATATAATTCTGTTACAGTGCCGAACCCTAAAAGCTAAAAAAAGGACGTATTTTTTTCCTTGAGGATGTTTTATGATTTCGTCGCGCATCAAACGTTATCATACGTAAAATTACGTAACGGCACTCTATATAAATACTGTAGTATTCAATTAGTAAATTGCTTCAAGTAACATTCATATGGTTAGACTATCATAAAATTAAACTTCAACTTAGTTATTTCTTGAATTTACCTCAGTATCATGACATCGACCAATGTTCAATGCATTCACTACAAATTACAGTTTTGACGAAGATATTATGTTAAGTACGGAGCGTTAAGTGTGCCTCTGACCGGCGTATGTAATGCAATTTCACCTCTATATGCAAGCCACTTAACTGGCGTGCAGTGACTTACTATTATTATTTTTACTCTGGGTAGAGACATGCAAAATTCGCGTTTTTTTTTCTGACAGCTGACTAGACTCCAAGTGACTATAGGCTCGTTCGACGTCTCCCGCTGGCCGATATTGTCGTGACTTGCCGCGGAGAATGCTTACACGGTAGAGAGACCAATCTCTGTAAAGACGTAACACACGTAAACGACAACACATATAAGTTCGTGGCCAAATGAATCGCAAATTATGCTCTGTTATGTATAGGAAAGTGAAGTTTAGTCTGCTAACAAATGATAACGTGAATTTTGCATGTCTTACTATGGGACTTTAAGCCTTTAACCGGTTAGTAAGTTATATTATACAATTTGTAGTAAGAACAGTTTAAAGTACAACGAAAGTTTCTCTCAGTATATTTCTCGACTACAGTTGTTTTTCCTAACAAGCGGCTGTTTAAGGGCGTTCCAGAAGGGAAAATCATAATTATATATTTTTATGAAACAGTGTTAGTTTTGTAGACGTTAGAATGTAGTACATTATCCGCTTACAAAACTTCTTTTGGGAATTTGGGGGGCTAGGGGGGAGTGAAAAAATATGAAGTCAGATTTAACGAACCATCACTTTAGAGTAAACATTTTCGGTCCCGTGGCATTTAGTTAAATCAAGGTTTCTATATAGGTACGTAAAGCCATACTAGTGACATGTACTTTCACTGTGAATTACTTCGTTTCATTACGTTGATTGGTTTTCAGGGAGTGTATGAACTAAAAATGAAATGCCATTATGGGAAAACTGGCCGAACTCATTTCAGCGCCGCTCCTTACTCACATGTCACCCCTCACCAGCGCTAAAGACCACAAAGGTTAGTGGTGACCAACATCTCTTCGCCTATATCGATAACATTACTAAATAATACGTGTTTTCAACAAAGTTACAAACTGTGTAATAATGCTTGAAAACTGTTGACATAAAGTTATCAACATTGTTGCCAACATTCTGTTAATAACTTTGATAACATTTATAAATTAATTTACCAACATTTTGTTGAAAAAATTGTCTAGCAACAAAAGTTATGAATTTTCGGAACATGCTAATAACTTTGTCACCAGCAATGTTGATGACATGTATTTTACCGACCAATTCTAAAGTGGTATAGATCAAATGATGATGGTAAGAAATGTTACTAGCAATGTTATCAGCAATTTTGTAGGCATTTCTGTCATCAACATTGCTATTAACTGCCGTTCATCATTCTTACAACTTTGTTAGCAACAGTGGTGTTTTCAGCAACGTTTATAACGCAGTTGCTATCATCATTGCTATAAAATAGTGTGCCACAGCTCATAACTTTAGGATAACATTTTGTAATTGACATTGTTACTGTTATTTTTCGGTGCAAACTGGGTTTAAGCGGAAGTGTTACACAAATTTACTGTATTTTCAGTTTTTGAGCCATAGCATTTATTCAAATTGTATTATCAAATATTTTCTCTTCGACAAAGCATAGGATATATTCTTGGTAAGCTGCTTGACATAATCAATAATGAAATCTTTCAATATTTGTAGCACAGGATCACTGCAAAGTATTATATGTTAATTTTAAATAATTTTCTTGCAATGATTATGCAGGACAAATTAATGAAAAATCCCATTATAATTTATGTCAAGCAGTTTATCAAGAACATATCCCATGCTTTGTTGAAATAAACGTTTGATAATAAAATTTGAATTAATATTATGGTTAAAAAAACTGAAAATCAATAACATTGTCTAACTCTCCCCCTTACAGCTCGGTTTCAGTCGCCATATTGAATTATATTATTTTTCGGTTTTTTTAATTATAAGAAAAATGTTAAATTTGAGATTTTAACACTTTCGCTACAGTACAGACCTTGCGATTTAGCTGTTAACTTATAATTACGCCGCAAAGTGTGCGGCTATTTGTTTTTATATTCATAATTGCCCGACAAATAGCGACATAACTATACATTACTAGCTCTATTGCCATTCTTGTATTGTAGTTCAAGGTAAACAAAATTTGCGGTGTAGTCGCCGATTTAACATTTTTGTTCTCGGAATTCTAAAAAAGCGAAAAATAATAAAATTCAACATGGCGGCTGAAACTGAGCCTTATTGCAGTGGTTTCGAAAATATTTTTTTTAACGTTAATTAATACTTATATCAAAAATTCATTCTGGCAGTTTTAACACTTATATATCATCGTGTGTATATGAATTATTCTGTTGCAAAACACCAAACGGATTTTTAGATTTTTACCCCTAAAATAGCACATATTTTGTTGACAAAATAAGTCAAAATTAAGCAAAATGGTATGTTGCTTTAAAAAAAAAGCTCCGGCAAAATTATGTAACGTATGACTGTACACAGGCACAACTTTTATTCAAAGCATTTAATTAAAAAAATATTTGAGTTATTTGCTATTTTTTTTAAAATAAATGAAAGATCATGGCCATAAGCTCCTGATGTTATACCCATTTCGGCGACGTGCACCAACAACCCGACGGCACTTCCCAGATTCCTCCAAGTAAGTTGGGTGCTCCAGGGCTTGATGAATCCAGGCTCCTGCTGTAATGCTTCGCAAGCGAGCGAAATGCTTGTGAATTATGGCCTCAATCCTGGCTTGTTTCAACACAGAGCGCTTCAGAACGTAACTCTTGCTTCTTGCGGTCCGCGACGCGAGATGAGTTCGCTAGGATTGCACCACAAGCCCCGCCGAGCTTAATTAGTTCCTCAGAGCTTGGAGCGCGCGTTCCGCCACACGGCATCTGCGAAATGTTAACTATAAAACATTCGCTCCTTTATGCCGTGCTACGATACGTAGGAACAACGATGCACTTGGCTTACAGTTATATTATACTAGCAGAACCCAGCAGACGTTGGCAGATGTTGGTCCAACTGTGAGCGTCCCCCTCCCCAAATTCCCTATGCGCCATAAGGGGAAGCGAGGTGTAGCAGTTGGCGTTGCAGCGCCATTTGGTGGTGAGTTATGGCAAAACGACTATAGCTAAAGTATTCTCCGTGTTCAAATGCATATGCATGCTAATTTTCAAGGCGATCTGCTGAGCCGCATAAAAGTTGATGCGCCATATATTGATGAGTTAGCAAGAAAACCTCCATGAAAAATGTTTTGTGGTGATCGACCAAACAGTGTCAGAGTTCATTGACCTCGTGTGTGTGTATACATACACATATACATACTCACAAACAGACTAGCTATACCCGGATTATTACTCTGTGCACATATATACAGCACGCTATAAACGATGCAGAAAGTTGATAAGGGGCATTAATGACCATTTTAATAAAAACGGTTTCAATAAATTTTTGAGTACCCTATTCTGTATACCATGTGCCTAAACATAGATACCACAGAATATAAGGATAAAATTTCTCTGATTTTGTTTTCCAAATATCCCAGACAAGAGTAAAGATATTCCAGGGTTTTTCATTTACTAAAAATGTTCGGCCGGACTGTTTTTTTAAATCCAATACTGAACACGTTGTGGCTGCATAGCTGCTTGCAAATGGACTATGGCTGGCACACTTAACTTCTCTAACCCAGAGAACATTTACAAGTTTGATAGGATTCCCTTCAATCACAAACAGTTCTGATAGCATCGCAATTTATGTACTGTACTTATTTTACGTTTACTTTTACTGCAACCTCGCAGAGAAATCTACCGGTAAAACAAAATAACTATAACCTGTTTTTCAAATGTTAATGTTTGTTTTACTACTTATTGGGGAAAAAATGTGAAGAAACTAGATTATATCTACTCACAAAATTATTGATAATACGGGATTTCAGAGAAGATTTGAATCACTAGGCCTGAATGAGCATGACACGTTAGAATTTCCAGGCATCGAAAGCAATTTCCCTTACTTTTCCAGGTTTTCCCTGTTTTCCATTTGTTGCAACTCTGTATCAAAATTATATGCATTATCATACGTAAAGTATATTACGTTATTTACGCTACACTTAAAAAATTATTGTATTAAACGTAAACACTCCTTGGCAGATTATTTTGTGCTAATCGCACATTTATTTTTTGGCGATCACAATGTTTTATACATGACAACAAAATATTTTGTGATATAAATAAAAACTATAATTAGCGGAGTCAACATAGCAACAAATTACTTTATAACTGCCACAACATATTTTTCGGCGTTTATTCAGTTATTCTACAGAAATATGTACTTTCTTACAAATACATAAGGTCGCCACATTCTATAAGCTATTCAGTGCGTTTTTGGAAAATAATCGAAAAATCAGTAAGGGTGGTTATTATAAAAAAAAGTCAGTTATTACTGTATGTATTCGCGTGGTTGTTATTACAAGTTCGGCATTCAGTGTTTAGTGTATACCTGATTTTAAAATTTTTAATTTCTGTGGATTTAACATAGAATTGTAGAGTGGAAATTCTAAATGATCTAAATACCAAAAAAAAAAAAAAATGTTTTCGAGTAAAAGGGAAAAACAGCAATGCAAGAGTGTGCATACATATGGGGCACGCAATATTTCATTTATAATAAAAACTATTAAGACAGTTATTGGGACTTAGCTATTACAGCAAAACATAGGCATTGGCACATAGTTCATTTTGATGTAACTTTCTAAATTCAGTGTGATTTGGCACTTAGAATTTCCACTCTACAATTAGGCATCCGCCTGGCAAAGGTTGTGTTTCTGTGTGTGAGAGGCAAAATCGATCAAGTGCTACGGGCGACTCTGGCTGGCACATGTAATGTAATATCGCCTCAACGCACAGTGTTAAAATCGCGCGCAGTGATTCCGCCGTAACATTTTCGCTGTGCGACCTAGAGCGGTGACCCCATCGTTCTATTGAACCCGTTACCGTAGGAAACTCCACTGTAATTGAATACCTCGATTTCGAACGAATCCTGTGGATATATTTTGAGAAAAAACCATCTGAATTTTAGCCGAATTTTAGGACTTTAAAACAATGGTTCCAATGTGCGCGGTGTCTGTCTAGTCAAAATCTCAAGTATTTGTCGGTGTGTTTTCTTTCTGTAAATAAGCATCGTAGACGTACGTTTACTGTGTCTCTGACAAAAAACGTTAACTTCAAACGTGTTACACGCAGTTCGAGCACCAGCCACATTAATAGCGCCACGCACCAAAAAATTCGTAATTTTATAATTGAGAGGCTTAGAATGATAGTGATGTAAGTCACTTTTATTAAGAGAAGCTTTTTACGTTTATATTAATTATGTTATAAAATATATTTCCGTTCCAATTATTGCACTTTTTTAACAATTTTCCAAATAAACTTCAAGTACTAAAAAACGGGTGACGTATTTAATATGCAAACGCAATTAATCTTTTTTGAGACAATTAATATATGTGTCTTACACAACTATCATTCTAAGCCCTTCAATTCTACCAAACACTGTCCAACTGGTAGACAATCCCCACAAATAATTTTTTTTTTTCGGTTCTATAGTTTTCATGCAAGCGCATGTCAAATATCGATTTGACTATTTTCGCTACTTACCCAATGTAAAAACTATTCAAACAATACGAATGAAATGATTTAGAGTGACCTACATAATGAAACGTCTGTAATTTGACGTAGAAACTGTATTTAAATTTTTTTCTCGAATGTACTTATTTTTTTTTTTTTTACAAATATTTGTGTACTTGTATTTAAAAAAAAATTTGTGTGAAACAACAAACGAACGTGATATTCCGTAATTAAATTCAAATACGTTCACTTTAAATCATTTCATTCATGTTGTATGAATAGTGTTTACTTTGGGTAACTAGCGAAAATAGTTAAATCACTCCTTTGACATGCACTTGTTCGAAAACTATTGAACCGAATAGTATATTACTTGTGGAAAATTACTATTTATGTAATGTGTAAGAGTTGGACAACTTTTGCTATTATTATAAAATTACGAAATTTTCGGCGCAGAGCGCTCTAATGGGCACGATCTATAGCTATTTCAAACATAATTTTTTATATTTGTACCAGATATTTTTTTGCAACTGAACTGTGACTAAATTTTACTCTAATGAAAATGTTTATTTCATTATTTTTGCGTAGTTACGGAGAGTAACTATGTTGTAGAGTACAATGTCTCATACACAAAAAATTTAAATAGTTTTTTACAGAAAAAATGCTGAAATTTAAAATTAGAACTGGAAAAAACAAATTTTTAAAATAAAAAATAAAATATTTTATTTATTTGTCTATTAATATTATTTTTATTTTATAAAGGATAAGTTGTAGCCTGCAACATTGTTTTTCTCTGTAAATTTTTTTCAGTTTGGTATGTCAGTTGGTTTTAGTGGCATACAAAAATCGTAAAATGCTACTTTTGACGTTTACCAGAACTACAAAAAAAACTATGAGAGATAAAAAATTTGATGAGAGCAAAATTTAGTCACAACTGATGTCTACAATAAGAAAAAAAGTAACTAGTACAAATATAAAAATATAAATAAGACGATGAAAATTTCTGTAGATCGCGCCTTAACACATATATTACGACACTCGCAGCAGTGTGGAGATGGCGAGCGTGCACCGGTCGTTTACCTCACGCAGAAGTTCTGGCCGCCCTGCGAAACGTGAACTTCACGGGAACGGACGTAAAGATTTGAACTTAACGTCAAAGTTTGCAGCCTGTACAAACAAATCCTAGCCGTTAACGCCCGCGGAGAAGCGTAAACACGCCACCACTGATGATGCGCGCGTCTATTCCTGTATATTCTTGAACGTTCAGAATTCTCTGTGCCTTAATATTCTGCCTCAATCATCTTAAGGGTGTCCCCGTAGAAAAATACACAATTTTATATCTGTACGATGTCGTGTCAGGTTTTCTGTGACTACATTTTTCACTTATTAAAATTTTTTTAGCTCTCATAGTCTTCCCTTAGCGACATGTCAAAATCAAGATTTGTAAGTCACGGGAACATAGAAACATCACAAACCAACTGACTTACTGGAATTAAATAATTTACACTGAAATGATATATTATGGGTTATAAACTAAAATATTTAAAATCTGCAACAAATGAAGAAAGTTGTCGTTATTTACAGAATTTGTTTGAAATACATTTTATATATTTTATCATGTGATCCATACTACCTTATTTCAGGGAAAATTATTTTATTTAAGTAAATCAGTTGGTTTTTGTTATTTGCATGCTTCGTAACTTGCAAATCTTGACTTTGACATGCCGCAATAGGAAGACCATGAGAGCTAAAAAAGTTCCGTAATTGGAAATTTACCCTGAATAACTGTGTTATGGGCTACGTTAAGACATGTACAAAAACTCTTTATTCAAATATTTCGCATTAAAAATTTTTTTCAGGAAATTGGTAATTTTTTTTTATTTCAAATTAAAAAATGTTTTAAAAATGCAAAAAAAAAAAAAATCACGCGGCTTTCTATACATACATGTCTAGATGTAGAGCGTGCCACTGTTCTTCACTGTGAATTATTTCATTTCTGTGATTCAGTTGGTTTTCCTTCATTGTATAAAAACGTTTTATGAAAATTTTGGCTATAATATTCCACTAGACAATAACTATGGACGTTATAAATTGTCATTGCTGTAAAATGTAATCACAATGTATGTCTACAAAACGAACCGTATCTAGTACAAATTAAGAAATTATATTAAAACTAAGTTTTGCGTTAACTACCCCATCATGCTCTTTACTTTCTACTGTTTTACAGTAATTATTATAATTTTTTTTAACTTAAACGAGAGCAGATACCAAAAATCTGTCTGGCAGTTTTGTTTAAATTGGTTTTTGCCATGGCAGCTAAGTTTTTTAAAGCAAGAAATTATACGGTTTCAACTGAAAAGGCAATTAACCATAATTTCATTAATTAAATAATTAGTTAAACCATAGTATTTAATGCCTTGAAAAAATCTGCCAACATGGAGAAGACGATTTTTCACTTAACTTTCGGGCAGAATTTTTTTTATCAGCTCTGGTTTAGGCGTAAAAAATTGATTTCACTAAAAATGTACTCGTAAGGGAATTATCAGTCTGTGAAATAATAATTTTAAAACCCAAAAATGTTGCAAGATATTGAAAACAATATTGAGTGGAACCGCGAATTTTTAAAAATTAAATTAGTGATATCGAAGTCTGAAACATATACAAATAACATGAAAGCTACAACATTTTCGTTACAGTTAAAATTAGTCATAACATGTGTATATTAAACAAACCATGTCTCGTACAAATATAATAATTATTAAAACAATAAAACATTTGCAGGGGGGCCTTAACTTGTCGCTTCTGAGCGCGGGGGAGCGAGGACAGCGATGCAGGAGAAGCAATAGAAGAAAAGGAGGCGACACACAGTCGAGAGCCGTGTATTAGCTGTTAGGAAAATATCGACCCTCAGTAAAGTGGAAGTGAAGGTGGATAGCCCGTAGAGGCGCGGAAAATTTATGCATAGCACACAGTGGGAAATAATAAAAACAATGATTCAGTGAAGTGACGAGGAAGAGACAAATTCTGCTCGAGTCTATACAAAGAGCGACACAAAAGCAGCACAGTACTAGGGTGTGAGTGAACGTGTCATATTCGGGATTCGTCAACGACAACATGAGCCCCTGACCACTCCAAGAAAAAAACAGACACTGGAAATGTCAACATAAAGTATTTAATAAAACAATAAAATCATAAATTGTTTACTGTTACTTAGTTTAGAGTGGAGTTGAAGAGACTCGGCAGTTAATCATATCAATCAGAGTCGATGAGAGTAAGTGAGATGAGTATCGAGAAGTGCCGGAATGCAAGGTGGGATTAAAAGGGAGATCCATGAGAAAACGCCGCTCAACATAGAACTCGGATTGCCTAGGTGTAAGAAATGCGCTCGACCGCTGCAGTTTCTTATGTAGTTCTGGATATCAGGGTTGTGTTTGTCAGGAGGAATGTGCAATTTATTGCTTGAATAAGATAAACTTTCCGTACCGATGCTGAGTAA
This sequence comes from Medauroidea extradentata, assembly GCA_003012365.1. Classification (NCBI taxonomy): domain Eukaryota; kingdom Metazoa; phylum Arthropoda; class Insecta; order Phasmatodea; family Phasmatidae; genus Medauroidea; species Medauroidea extradentata. Next base: position 114,152 of record PNEQ01022759.1, read on the forward strand.
AAAATAAAACTTAACAAAAATTTACAGTTTACCTGCATCTAGTTTGACATTAAGGATGTTCGGAGCGAAAAAAAATTATCATAATTTTGTATTTGTATGAAACAGTGTTACTTTCCTAGACGTTACTCGGCAGTATATTATCATGTTACAAAAAAAAAAGATCTCAGCCAGTTTTCTCATAGTGGCATTTCAAAATCAAAATTTGCATGTTTTTAGTTCATACACCCCTCGAAAACAAATCAACTTAATGAAAAGAATTAATTCACAGTACAAGTGCATGTCACTGGCTAGGGCTTTACCTATTTAAAAACCGAATACAAAATATTTTTGTATTTAAAAAGGATTTCTGAAAGTAGCAAATAAATTTCCACATTCCAGAAATTTTTAAAAAATACAGAACATTGCTTGAACGGGTTTTTACATGCACAAAACCCTAGCAAGTGACATGCACTTTTATATTAAGAATTATTTCGTTTCATCATGTTCGTTGGTTTTCAGTGGGTGTATGGACTTAAAACATGCAATTTTGTACTTTGGAATGCCATTATGGGGAAAACTGGCTGAGATAATATTTTTGTAACAGGATAATGTTCTCCCGAGTATCGTCTTCAAAACTAAGGTTCATTCTACTACAGGTTAGAAAGAAAATACGTTTTCTTACGGGAGAGCTTGACACAGGGAAAATTTATGCCACTAGTTTCGCTTCAGTCGCTAAGAGACCAGATAAATACGAAACCGTAGTAAAATTACATTGAAATAAACTTGGAAATTATATTAGTAATTTAATTTTATTTTAAAGTGAAAACATACCAATTTCGCGTTTTAAATTATCAACTTAATGTAACTTAAAATTTAGGAAAGTTCTGTTTTGGTAAGTTTGGTGCACTAGCGATACCAGCGCTCAAGTGGCAGAAATTTTCCCTGTACCAAACTTATAACACTGATCTTTCTAACCTCTAGTAGAATCAACCTTAACAAAACTAACACTGTTTCATACCAATATAAAATTAGGATTTTTCCCTCTCGAACGCTTTTAAGAAAAATCCTTTGTTTGTGAGGTGACAGAACCTGGTTGGCAAGAACAAAGGAATGTTTATTTATGCCTGCTACCAACTTGTACGTTAAGCAATAATCCTGTCAGCGAGGGAACCCCTACTCGTTTACTAATGTGTATCGACTAACATAAATCCAGTAATAACATCAACTAAAACTCCTATTGTCCTTACTGTTATACATTCTATTAATATTATCTCGACACCTTTTTCCCTCTAAGGCCGGATTCATAAAAAAACCGTCATATGCATTTTGTTAGTTCTTATTTTTGCAATACTGTAGAGAATTCTAAACCCGATCGGGTTTAAGGACTATGGAAACTGTTTAGTAAATTTACAAATATTTAATTTCTATAATTGGCAAAATATTGTGCTGTAAATGTCTATGATCACAACATATTAGTATCTGTAACGTTTCGTTTGTAAAAAAAGATTTTGATTCTTGAAGGTCAGGTTATAATTCTTACGCCAAAAATAGCCATTCATGTAAAAATAATATAATCGATTACTATAGAGTTTGAAATAATTTTATATTACAACTTTAAAAAATGTAGTTGTTTTTCAAGTACTTATCTTTAGTTTATGGCCTTTAATATTTATTTTTCGAAAAAAGAATATTATTTTTATTCACAATTAATACACTGCATTGACTATTGATGTATGTGTTCACATCTGCGTTAGAAACATCTAGTTGACAAAATATAACCAATTGAATCGTGTCAATAAGTTAAAACTTTGATAGTGTTTTCATAATTAACGTGATTGCGTGCTGCAGTTATTTTCCCTAGTCAAATATAACTAACGAACACACAACGTACAACTTTGCACAATAGCCTTTGTGAAGAATTCAAAAATATGTTAACGTTGTGTGTCGAAGCACACATTGTAGGCTTAGGGTCATATTCACATCAAAGTTGAAGTATAACATAAATTTTATTTATAAACAATAATAAATAAATTCACGTTGATAGGCACAACAAAGCGTAAAGTCACACTTAAACGAGCAATTTTAAAAAGTCATAAATAGTTGGTAGTCCTGTACGGCCTAAACGATTTACGTGAATTCTAACTGTAATGTGAACGTAACTACGAATCTAGCGATGATTATGTCACAAATTAATGCAAAAAAAAAAAAAAAGTAATTTCTTGTTAACTTCAACGTGAATCGGCCCTTAAAGCGACAATAATTTACTTCTAGAGCTTTAGCGAGAATTATATATTTAAACCCAAACAGCAGCTTATCCGATGTCGCAAAACTATTTAGGACAAATTATTTTCACCCATTGAAAAAAAATAAGTTACCGAATAAACATTTTCATTAATTTTGGTTAACTGAATAATTAGCCGATACCTAAAATATATAATATAGGACAAATATAAAATTTGACAGCTATAGATAATTGTATTCGAAGATCATGAAACATATATGCATATTCCCAAACTTCTGCAACTTACAAGTATGTTGCACTGTGTAGTGTATAGGTCATTCGGAATAAAGTGAACACTAAAGATTTAACCTTTGAAAAAAATCACTAGCCGTTGCTGCATATAATTCAACATTGACAACAGTTACATTACTGCTTATACAGTTGGCAGCGAATTATCGCACGTAGTTCCGTGTATTTTATATTTAAATACAACATTACTGAAAGAACATCAAATGGAATCGATCTCTTCGTATTTAATATACTATAAAATATATATTTATGATAATATTTACATACTTACTGCCTGTATAAGTTTACTGAAACGGCGCCAGTAGAAAGTGATTTAATCCGGGCCGTTCAAATTCAACAGTCGTTAGCGAAAGGCGTCTAGCGCTACGCGCGCTACGTAGTTAATTATTTCACCGACAGGTGGCATCAGAGTTAGGTTTTCGCCACTTAGCTTGGAAGCGTTCAATGACGGTACCGGACGGTATAAGAGGAGAGCGTTGTTGTGTTTGTCAATGTGCAATAAATATGGGTTTCTGATAAAACACATTCAAAAGTATTAGAAGTGACTGTTTCCTCATTGGTAATATGTAAGTTGTTATGTGTTACGATCGCCAACATGAGTATCTTGATTTAGAAACAGCGGTTTTGTTGTTTCATACACTAAGAAAATACGTTTTTTTTTGTTGAGTGCGTCGTTGTTCATGGCAGTGTGTTTGAATTCTTAAATTGCATGTGTCATTATGGCGTGTTTTTTTGTGGCGGTTTTGAGTTATAAATTCGATTTTCATGTGTACATATTTACGAGATACGTAACGGCAATAGTGCGGGTCGTATAAATTAGAGTCGATGCACAGAAACCAGTATTAAAAGACGTTAACTCGCAGGTATTCATAACTAAGATTACTATTGATTATACATTTTATTCAATGCCCGTTTATTAAAGGGGTAGATATTGTTGATAACATTTTCAGCCCAGTGTAATGTAGATGTAAACATTGTACAAGCCTATGTAAATTAAAGCACGTGGCAATGTTGATGTTTACATACCGCGGAAAGATATAAACTGGCAGAAAATAGAAATTAATCAGGGCTTTTTTGAGTGCTCACTTTATCCCGAATCACCTATATGACGGCACATGCCGAATGTTTTCAGTTCTGCTAGTATCAACCTAGCAGCTGCCCTGGACAATACGATACATGTTTGCCCTCGCTCTCCCCTCCTGATAACAGGACTAGGGAGCTCAGACGCCAAGTTAACTGCCGGCCACAGTAGAGGCATACATATATCTACCTGTGCCTACGATGACATTTTGGTGAGTTGTGTGGGTGCGCCTCGAAAGGTGGTGGTAACAAACTTGTGTGTGTGTGGGAGGGTGGAGGAGGTGACATAACGAGACATGGGAGCAGAACTAGGTAGCGTTCCATTTATCCAATTATGCTATTACGTCTGGCGATTTGTACGTACGCCCGCGAAGGCTCCTTACAAACAAAAATGTACAAAGAAATAGGGTAAAACGGGACACACAACATAATCAGAGAAATAATTTTCCGGAATGTTTTAGAAACGGACATTAATAACCCATACCACTCTTTGCACTGTTTAGAATTTTCAAAATTGAAAACCACAAGCTAGTAGGCTGTAAGTTACGAAACATTTTACCAACACTTTATTTATGGATTCGCCTCCCGAAATATTTCAAGCGAGTTTCCGAACAGCCTTTAAGTAACGTGTGCTTCGCCAAAGCCTGCAGATTGTGAAGTTATGCAACACCGTCCTACTAAAGCCACGACGGGGACTGGTGTTTATGGGGTCTAGTACGGCGGGGTTGTATAACTTCTCAAACCTTAGGCTTATTTGAAACATCCTGTACGTATGCTATACGTATACAAGATGAGCAAGGATGGAGTGCGTCAATTTGATAACGTGATTTCAATTTTTCGTATATCTAATTATAGTCGCCGTAATGTACCCTGAAAATCCACTATAATATGTAATTTTTTTAAAATATTAAATAAATACAACATGGTATTAAGCAAAAGAACCCTGAATAGTGTCAAAACATTGAGACAAAAAATTGGCCTTTGATTTTATTTAAGAAAATTACATTTTTACAGCCGAATTTCAAGGTAGCATTATGTTCACTGTAGTTAACTTGCTGGAAATGCTGAAAACACATTTTCGACATTTCTTTATACGCTAACACCACACTGATTTACCCCTTTCCGTCCTGAATCATCCTACACATAAAGTATGTATTTCATATATACTATTATAAGCAGAACCCAGCAGGCGTTGTCATGCCCGTGTATATGTAAAAATTGAATATTTGTCAAATTACAAACCCCCCTCCCTTTTCACAATATAATATGCCGTAAGTGGAAGCTAAACACACCGTTTGATACGATGCAGCGCCATATAGTTGCGAGATATGTAAAAAATTTATACAGCTAAAAGAGTCTCCGTATTCTAATATATAATATACTAGCTGCCCTGACAAACGTTGTTTTGTCACATAAATAACTTATTGTAAGTGTGTAAGGATGTGGTATATAAGTGGAAGAGGTCTAATAACAAATAAATTAATAAATAATAATACAGCAGCGACACCTGGTGGGGATAGACTGGTATCAGCTCGTGGGGATAACTGATCAATTATCACTTACACAGTTGTCGACCGGGTTATAAAATTATTAAATTAAAAATATTTACTAAACAATAACACTTAGGAGTATAAAAATTTATAAAAAAAACTATTCGCAGACCTACCGAATGTATATACAAAATTTCATTGAAATCGGTTAAGCCGTTTCGGAGGAGTATGGAAAAAAACACTGTGACAAGAGAATTTTATATATTAGAGATAATCTGGTGATCGGCATAGTTATGTGTAGAGACCCGGATGTTTCGTGGGTTCAACGACGAGCGGCTGTTCTATATACACTATGTCCTCAGCTACTTCTATATTGGCTGCCGCTCCAGTGAGTGGCAAGTTGTACATACAACAAGGTAGCATGGGTGTCAGTGAGTTTTTCATGGAGGACTGCTACTGGTTAACAGTCCTCAAGGAAGATATTCAGCAACAGAGAACATATCTCTGTAAAGGTCGTTAGGAATATAGTGAGCACTAAAGACTTAACCTTTGAAAAATATCACCAGCAGTTACTGCACATAATTCGACATCAATAATAGTTACCTTAAAACTTGTAAGGTTGGCAGCGATTTGCTTAATGTAGTTCCGTGTACTTTCCTATTTAAATATTACAATATACGAAAAAAAAAAAAAAAAAAAAAAAACTAAAATCGACACATTTGCATTTTATGTCATCAATAAACTTTTTTTATCAAACTATGCAGGTTTATACCGTCAGTACAATTTATCTTTCACGTGCAGGCATTAAGTGACTTGTCCAGAGAGGGTTAGACATTTCCCGTCGTTAGCTATCGTCTTCTCAATTAAATTCGAGAAATTTCCTGGATTCCAGTTATGAGTTACGCCCTGCAACGCCATCTAGTGACGAGTTAGCGAGTTAGAACAAAATCAATAGCATACAAATCTTCTCCATGAAAAAACACACATATATGCCAAGTTTCCTGGTGATCGGTCAAACTGTGTCGGAGTTTACTGATCTCATACGTGAGTTAAGCATATAATCTGTCTCATGAAATAATTCAATTTTTTGACAGTTGTGTTAGCATTTATTTTTAAAGCATGTTCCGTGTGAAAACTGTTTTTGCCTCTACCTCATTTGGTTTGTGCAACAGCGTGCTCTGCTGACTGTCCAATTGAGCAATATATAAGTCTATATCTTAGGCAATGTTTATCAGCTTCCGTCAGATATGAAGATTACCACGTGTGCACAGCGCTACGGGAAAATAATTTTCGTCTTGATATACTGCACAGTTTTCCAGTCAGCTTAGTTTGATTATTCAGAATTCACCCGCGCCGGAGGAACAAATTGCTTTTTTCCATTGAAACAGCTGTAAAAAGAATGCCAACACAACTGTCAAAAAATGGAATATTTCATGAGACAGACTATACATATAAATACATTATAAACATAAATATCAATATCCTTTTATATAGGCCTATAGATATACTAGCTGTCCCGGCATGTTTTGCAACGCCATTAAATTTTATTGGTACACGGTTCTGCCTCTCTATCTCGTTTTGCACCTTCCCACCATCACATTTTTTTTTTCGGCAGAAACCTTCACGGACGCACGCAAAACAACTCACCTAAGATGGAACGGTGCATAAGTTGATGCGCTTGTGCTGTACCGACACCTAGTGACGAAATATGGAAAAATTACTACTGCAAAAATATAGCTACCCACATCAGCTTCACACTGGTGTTATTTGTAGAGACTTGCAAAATATACGCGTTATCATTGGGTAGCAACCTAAACTTCACTTTCCTATACATAACAGAACATTATCTGCGATTCAATTTACCACGACATTTTACGTGTTGTGATTTACGTGTGTTACGTTTTTACAGAGATTGGCCTCTCTACCGTGTAAGCATTCTCCGCGGCAAGTCACGACAATATCGGCCAGCCGGAGACGTCGAACGAGCCTATAGTCACTTGGAGTCTAGTCAGCTGTCAGAAAATAACACGAATTTTGCATGTCTCTAGTTATCATTAGTCCCCTGTGTTGGTAGAATTGGGACCTCTCCTTAAGAGGAGTCCTTCGCGGTGTCGAATTTCCACCTTTGACGCGTGAGAATGCTTGACGAGAAACGTATCGCCTCTATTCGCAGCGCGCCAAACTGGCGTGAAAGGTTTCCGATGTAGTCTTTTTACTATGAGGCTTTAAGCGGTGGCCCCAATATTTTATTTTTGAATAGTATGACTAGAGCCCACGATTTTTGGTGAAAAGAATTCTGCAACAATTTGTTTCAATGCCTTATGTGCACATACGCAGTTCTGCTTCGTGGCTAATGATTAGCTGTTTTTAACTCTCAGCGTCTTAAAGTTCCACCCGCAAATCACAGACGTGTCGTGTCGCAGAAACCTTGTTCCTGTTGGCACAGTCAAATGAGCCAGGCCTACATTCTGCCAATAACCACGAAGGAGAGCTGCAGATGTGCTCGTAAGGCATTGAAACAAACTGTTGCAGAATTCTTTTCACCAAAAATCGTGGGCTCTAAGTATGACGTAAAGACCAACGCATACTTCTCGTTTTGCACTTTACAAATTCAGGTAATATTTTCGGAGTTACAACAGTCTAAAAAAAAAAAAAAAAAAACAGTTTTTAGCCATTTATTTTGAGAGGCCCGAATATCATGTTTCTAACAAGCGTGCTGCAATTCTGAAAAAAAAAAAAAAAAAAAAAAATAGAAGCATGGTTTCAAGTGTGTGTTCTTTACGTAGATAAACATAATATAAATAAGTTAAGCGGTTTCGCGTAAAAAAGAATACGCGTGACACGTTGTAATGCCGTCCATGCGCCAGTCGAGGACTCCCCTTAATGTCCTTTACACCATAGTGAGAAACTAGGGATAGAAGTGGATGCACTGCAGTGAAATCTAGTGGCGAGTTGACAGGTTCGAGTAAAATGGATAGCACAAAATCTTTCTCCATGAAAAAATTATTATATGTGTGCCAAAGTGTCGTGGCGTATCAGAGTTTATCGATGACGTACATATATACATACATGTGTGTGTATGCACTGAAATATTTCGGGAGTACAATGTCCTGCATTACCCTGTATATGCTTAAACCCTGACCGTTTGTTTACGGGTACGGACAGGAATTTTTGGCGAAAAGATTTTTGCCCTACTTTGTTTCTGTGTCGTATGTGCGAACCTGCAGCTCAACTTCGTGGCTATTGACAGAGTGTTTTTGCGCAGAGCCGTTATTCAATTTGACTGTGCCAATCAGTACACGGATAACTGCCACACATCACGTCTGTGATTTACGAGTTTAACCTCCAGACGTTGAATGCTAAGGCATCCAATCACTGACCACCAAGCAGAGATGCAGGAGCATATATATACTATGTTCATATAAGTTTGGTTAAATTTGACAGCAAATAATGGGCAATAATTTTCTGTATTCTGTGATATGTTGCACAATGCAAGAAATTTTTAGCTCTAAAATGAACCTCAAATATCCATTTCCGCATATGCACTGCAAAGTTTGTCTTGTGTAGTGACACAACTAACAAAATATTACAAATGATTGGCCGTAAGTTGTCAGATTAATCCAAACTTATGTGAAACGGAGTATACCATATATACTATAT
>PNEQ01022759.1:122990-136772 GCA_003012365.1 Medauroidea extradentata
TTCAATACACGCCCAGCTTACCAGAAGATTACTGGCTTTAGCTTGTACGTGGAGCTGTTGCCCTATTTGACTGAGCCAATAAGAATCCCGATATTGTAATATTGGATGCCTGGTATTGGTCTGCAGACAGCTACGTTGTGTCAGTGTTTTCAAGGCTATCTTGGCACAAAACATTTTCGCGATATACCATCATCTCTAACTATATAGTATTCAGTGGCGTGTGGTGAAGGTTTTTCATGGTAAGCTGTGTTTTCTTTCAGCTGTACCTGTCAACTCGACTCTCTCTCAGATGTAGTTGTGCAGCTGACAACGTGTATAAGGTTGGTCGTATAACGTTCAGTTTGAGCCGGCTCCACGGTACTTATTGGTTCCTGCAGTGTGTACATAGTCTGTACAGTACTGAGCAAACACCAGTTACGTTGCAACTGCTCACCACACGCCACTGTTATTATTATGATTGGCTGTCACACATACACTCACGCCTCCTCTCTCTCTCTTTCTTTCTCACAAACACGCAAAATACGCTCATCGACGAGGACACATTGAAAGATTCTTTAACAGCGTGGAGCACATCAGGCAAAAAAAAGTCAGTTATGGCAAACATACGTAGATTTGTCAAGTGACTAACCATGTCGGATTTAATAAAGAAAATCTTTATCCTTGCTACCGTCTTGACTCTTGGGTACCAAATCTCTTCAGCTATGCTTCGCTGTCAACAACTGCTGGTCAGCAGGGTACAATCAATTTGGCCTAAATTCACATGGCGTAAAATTGTTTTATGCCAAATGCCTATTAGGCCAAGTGACTTTTAGGCCAAGTGACGTTTAGGCCATATGAAGTTTAGGCTATTTGACTTTAGGCCAAACGACGTTTAGGCTAAGTGACTGTAATACACTTTAAAATTTTAGGCAAAATTGATTTTAGGCCAAACTGATTTTAGGCCAAATGACGTGTGGGGAGTGGTTTTGAAGGGGGTGTGAAGCCTTGAGGGGGTTTGTAGGGTTGTTGAGGGGTGTTAAGGGGGAGGGATCATGTAGCACACACCGCAAGCAGGAGTGTTCGTGCGCCGGATAGGTAAGGACTATTGTTAAGCATCGAGCCGTGTACCCCCCCCCCCCCTTTTCCACCCTCCTGATCATCCATCTCACCGACACTCACCCACACCTCCTACCCTCCCCGCAAGCCCTAATTCAATTTCCGCACCCCTCGCGCTATCTGCTGCCTGCCGTCTGCTGACAATGCCTCCCTAGACCACGCCTGGTGGCCGGCTAACCGCAGCGCGACGGCGCGATACGAATCCTCCGTTAATGGAGTTAACACTGCGACTACCGACTGTCAAGTCCTACCTCCTCCCACCCCCTTTCCACACCACGATCCTACCTGCCTCCCTTAACCTCTCGGCTCTGCTCCAGGGAATACTGCTTCATTTAGCGCGAACTGGGTACGTCGACACGCACAGGTCGTGTGGACGTGATTTCGACCGTGCAAATTTTAAGGCCAAGACCCATAATTTCTACTCCTTTTACGATAGTTATTTTTTAAATCATAAACGAGAGAAGATACAAAAAAACTGCTTTGTTAAAAATACTGTCTACTATGTTAACTAATGCTTCCAAGACAATATACGTAATGGTTTCAGCTAGTTATGTAATTAGGTAAATTCTCATTAATGAAATAATTTCTAAATCCATATATTTCATCTAGAAAAAATTACACTACATAATAAAAACAATTTTTAACAAAACTGCGCAACAGCTTTTCGATATATGCTCTCTTTTAGAATTAAAAAAACAAATAATTCTCGAGAAAACAGTTGAAAATATGGATCGTGAGATTTTGAAATGTTTGTTGCAATGGTAGTTTTAAATCAGAATTTATTGGTTTGTAGACATACGCCATTGCTCACGTTTTGCTGATCAAACTTGTGTTGAATGACGAAGTACAAAAAAAAAAAAAAAAGATACTAAACACGTAAAAATTCCCAGAAGAATTTTGTAATTTTTTTTTTAATTTGACAACAAAAAATTTTGAGGCAGAACTGCGTCTAATATCGACACAACACCCAGACACAGAAGACAGAATCAGATTTCCAATATGAAATAAGATGGAAACAGACAAAAACAGTGAACAGTAGACAACAAACAAAAGACAATGTCCACCGTTCACTGTTTAGGAGACCTGGTAGCCTACAACTTTGTCATTCAGTATGAATTTTTTTCAGTTCGTTAAGTCACCTGGTTTTTGCTTTAAAGTATAAAACCGTCTTATGCAATTTTGGAATTTAACATGACATAGCAAAAAATCTATGGAAGCTAAAATTTATTTCCTTTGCAGTAAAAATAGTCGCAATGTATGTCTACGAAACAAACAATATCTCGTACAAGTATACAAAATTTTAAACCAATAAAATTTTTCCGTCACGCGTCCCCTTAAAGTCAAAATTTTGGCTTTTTTTTTTTTGTTTAGTAACTACTAGACAACTAAACAACTTACCGATATAAATCTTGGGTGACAACGAAATACTACTGTCCAAAGTTTAAAGACAGAATTGCAAAATTCAATTAACTAAAACGTATTACAATTCAATACACTGATATTTTACTAAATTTTTTATGTATTTGGACATTCAAAATAAGGCAAAAGGACTTCTCGTGGAGAAATAACAGACATGTCTTCGAACAACCAGTGATGCAGAAATTTTACCTACAAAATTTCATTAACGTAAGTGTTTTAGTTTTTCTTAAAATGGCTACACAAAAACGTAAAAATTGGTACTTTATCACCTTATTACACACACACACACACCAACACACACACACACACATATATATATATAATTTATTTTCACTGTGAATATTGTACTATTTATAGAGTTTACCAACTAACGAAAATTCCACATAAACATAAAATGAGCTGGTAGGTACCCAAAGGCCTAAAGTGTTTGAAGCATCTCAGAATTGGTCACTATGAGCTAGTCTGTACGCCAATCACAAAATGAATAAGAAAGAGTAAATTCTTGAGGCTACAACATTAAATCTTAGGATCTCGCAACACATTGTGTTTACAAATGTGTGCTTAACCAAACATAAAGTTACATGTAAAAATATTGACGAACAGTATAAACGTTTTTCAGATAAAAAAAAATATGTAGTTTATCTGATTTTCGTTTACCAGGAAACTTCTACCGAAGTATGTAACGCAATGTTCCGAGACGATATTTATTTTACTCTGAGTTTTGTTGACCTGTGTCGTAATTATTAAAGTGCAGAGAGTTAGAAGAAACTTCATCCCGTGTACTATTAAATGTACAACATTTTCAAGATCTATTGTCACTAACACTGCCTTATTTTTTTTTCATCAACATGGTGCATGCAACAGTAATATTTTCAGCCAATGATTGTTTTTTTAGATAACTGATCACACAGTTAGTTTTTTTTGCATATACGAGAATTTGCTTATATTTTCATCGAAAGCTGTTCAACTTTATAGACCCTCTACTAAAATAAATTCCCCCCTCAACCAAAAAAAAAATATATATATAAATATGTATGTGCAAAATTATTAAAAAACTATTCAAAATATTAGTACAACTATTCCTTTGGTCGATCTAGTTAACGTTTGAAACTTTTTTTACTAAATTGTACATAAACACAAAACATTTTAGTGGAACACAATTAACTCTCCTCCCCACCACTTTTTTTACTCTCTGGAGGCCAAAATTGCCTCCGTTAATTGACTTTTTTTTGCCAAATCTCAACTGTATTAAACATAACTCATGTACAAAAATTAAGCTATACGCAGCTGGCACAGATGTTATGCGGTCCTTTGTGAAACTCCGGTCTCATTTCAACAAAATTCAACGGGTGAAATCTAAAAAGAAAACATTCCATATTTTACCGAAAATGAACGGAAATAACCAAGTTGTACTTTTTATGTAACTTCATTGACTGAGATAAAGAAAGAAAATATTCCACGATTCCTTACGCCACTGTAGGACTTTATATTTTGAAGAGGTAAAAGTTTCTTCCTTAAACTTAGCAGTATGTTTTTTTTATATATATTCGCCGTGAGAGTCACTGCAGTAGTGATTCTATTTTTCATGTAATCTATGGTATTGTGAACGTACAACATCAACGTTGTAAATGTGTCATTAGTACAGTTCAGGTATGATATCATAAAACATAACATTCTTGTAATTAACAGCACTCGTATCATAAAAACACGTGTGTAAATTATTGTACAATAGGGTAACGAGTACACTCAACTCATTGAGATCAAAAAGGAAAACATTACTTCAACTTTGAATTAATTTAACCTTCTGTTCATAAAGGAATTATGTTTTCAGGTAATGTTCCATTTCCTCATATCCTAACAAACAAACGCAAGATTGTAAATTTTCCCATGCAACCTACATTTTAGTTGAAAAAGCAATTTTTCTTATTGAAAGTTGGTTGAAATGGAATTTTTACCTTCTTCATGTCACCCGTTGAATTGTAAATAAAACTGAAATATAATATTAATTTTTAATTGTGAAAACATTTATACCAGTGGCGTAAAATTTTAAGTTGACCTTAGACATATTTGATAACTCATGGAATGCGCTGAGCCCATAATACAGAAGCAGATAAATGCAGACACTTTCGTATGGTAATACCGTTGAGTAAAAAAAATACTAACAAAAGTAAAAGCATAGATAACAACTAGAGAGCTGATTGCCTAACCCTTTCCACGCTGTGAAGTGATTCCTAGATCTAATCAGCTGTTGATGGGCACCGAGCGAAACAAGTTTCTTATTTATTACTACATAGCGGTGAGCATATTGCATTTAAATATCACTCACATTTAACGAAGCACATGCAGAATGATTCGCTGTTGATTATTACCAGCATCCATCGATACTCGCTCATTTTAGTGTAAAATTAGAATTTGTACATGTTCTGTTTACAATGTATTGGCATTTTCGTTTTCCAGTATTTTAAAGAATGAATAAAATTTTATCTGTTGTGTATTGATTATAAAAGATTCAGTAGTCTATAAATCTCATTTGTCAAGGTCTTTACAAATGGATGTCGCAACATTAATTATTTTGTAGCAGTTTTGGTATATTTTGCCTATCGCTAGATGTCTGTTTCACAACAAAGGCACCAAACTATCTCTAGTTATCCATGCTCTAAGTAACAGAAGCGACAAGATGTTATTTTTATCGCATTCGTTTTTTCTACGGATTTTCATGGTATTTTCGTCGATGTTTGGTCACACTGAAGTTTATTAAGACTTATTTTATAATCTGTGAGGAAATTGACAAGAAAGTAATGTCAAATGTAACATAGCTAAATATATCATTGAGATACAAACAAATGACAGTATTCCATGGAATATAAGCGGTGGTTTCACAAATGTCTCCAATTCTACATGGCTTTGTTTACTTTCCTGTAGGCTCCGAGAGATGATACAATAACAGCGGTTAAAAAACACGTTTATATCGACTCTGCTAGCGTTAGTTATTATCAGATGTTGAGCCTAGAATCGTCACGTTTATCATTTCTAAACATGTAACTAATATAAAACTAATTGCAGTGTATCAAGCAATATAAGTGACTATATATACTAATGACTCGAATACACATGGCATTGTTTACATTCATGTACGCCCCGAGAGCTGGTACGGTAGCAACAATGAAAAAGCTCCAGATTATCGCTTCTGACAGCATTAATAGTAATACTTAGGCACAGGAAAATTTCGCAAATTCAGTGATCTGCATGTTAGAATCAACTATCCTATGCATACACTCTAAAAATTTTTTTGTCAAATTTACAAGGATATTCTTTGTACTTTTACAAGTCTTTGTAAAAGTACAAAGAATATCCTTGTAAAATCATTAGTTTATGAAGTTACAAAGGTAAACTTTGTAATACTACAAAGGAATTCCTTGTACCTATGCAACTGGGTTTCCAGGGATTTTCTTTGTAAAAGTACAAACATATTTTTACAGTGTACTCAAGCCCCGACCATTCGCTGCCACTCAGTGGGACAGCTGACAATGAACGAATAGACGGGGCTCGAGTATGCATAGGACAATGGGTTCTAGCCTGCAGGTCATTGAATTTTCCTGTCCCTAGAGCCGGTAAGCAGTCAATGAGCAGTTGCTGTCTGATTGGGTACACAAATATTTTCGGAGATATACTATAGGTTAGCGAACCCGCGAAATCTTCCGGTTTCACTTCATGGAGCTTGCGTGAGATAAATTGGTCAGCTCTCCACATCGAGGTCTTCAGCGCTGGTGAGGGGTGACACGAGGCGAGTATGGGGCAGCACTGGAATGAAAGGCGGGGGAAACGGGAGATCCCCGAGAAAACCCGCCACATGCGAAAAACCCACCGAGCAGTGGCATTGTCCGGCACGATTCCCACATGCGGAAATCCGGGGACCGATTCCGCCGGATCGCATTGGTGGGAGGCGAATATTCTGACCATTCGTCCACCGCGGCCCAGTGCCGAAATTTTACTATCACGGGTTCCTATGCTGTTTTTGCGAGTTTAATTTTTAAATCCTGAAAGGGAGTAAATTTAGCAAAGCCGTTACATAGAAATCTCAGAAATAGTTTGTATTACGTAGCCTAATTTTTTTCCAAAACATTAGTTTCTGTAATTTAAGCAAAATATCGACTTAATCAAATTTTCTTAACGTCAGTAATTAGTCAAAACTATCCAAACTTATGTTTAAAAAATAAGTCTGCATAGTCAGTGGCAGCTCGTGGGTTGTTGCCAGGTAGGGCTGCAGTTGCCACTAAATATACAGGGTTGTGCGCTGGTTGACTCTACAGCCACTGACACGCTGATGTGCAGGTGCCCCTTACTACTGAGTGGTCACAACAGATCTAGTAGCCGGCAAATATTTCATGGTCGTTGGTCTACGGCGCGTTCATCAAGAGTGTACAGTTCTGACTATCTGCAGCCCCACCTGGCAACAACCCACGAGCCGCCACAGTACATAGTACAAACCGTTTCCAACATTTCTACATAACATTATTGTGACGTATGCATCCTTTCAGGATATGAAAAAATAAAACTTACTACAATGGCACAAATAAGGACCCGTGACTTTAAGGTTCATATCTAGGTAGGCTGCGTTGGTGTATGCGAGGCACAAAACCGATGTAGCGTTAAGAGTGACGTCGGACGGCTTATGTAATGCAATATCGCCTCTACACGCAAACCCTGCAACTGGCGCGCAGAGCTTTACTATTATTCAATTTCCTATGGGACTTTAGGCGGTGACCGTATTATTTTATTTGCGAAACTTATGATTCAAATTCCAGCGCTTGTTTGTATTATTGTGTTTTTCGAATCCGGTTGAAATTTTCCTAGATACGGCGGTTTAAAAAATATTTTACCCATTTTGAGTCTCTTGAAAATCGTGTTTCCAATAAGCGATCCTAATTTTTAAACTGATTGAAACATTGTATTAAATGTGTTCTCTTTTTATAGATATACAAACTTAATGCGCGTCGAGAAGTATCTTCCAAATATGATTATTTGTGGCTTGCGTTTCAAGCGCAGGTAGACAGCGAACCGTAACAAGATTTCCTGCTTGATCGGGCAACAGCGTCATATCGCGAAAAGGTGGAAGGGGAAAGCTAACAAGCCAGGCTCCCATAGAGTGACCAGCTAAATGCGGATCACCTAGGATGTGTTACCGCAAATCCACTGTGACACTATTACAGACCAAACAGTTCCCAACAACCGCCCGCAGCTACCCCTCAAATCACGCCCTGTTTTGCGCAGGGGTTAGGGAAACTAAGGCAGGGGGGATGCGGGCGCCATTAATTATGCTAATAGGAATATTAACGGGCGGTGTTGTAACCTAGCCATCCATTCAGTAACCCCTACTCCCCCCTAACACACAGGAAGCGGCCAGGTCCTATTCACAGGTGATGTAACTTGCGGTATGTTAACGTGCACACGCATTCCTGCGTTACCGCACCCCTCCATTTCCCCTACCACCAACCCTTTCTGTGTTCCGAGAGCGCACTGTTGTGTTCGTCGCAGGGTTCGCCGACCTCTGGTGCAGTTTAGCACCACCCCTCCAATCCCCTCTCCAGGGTCGATACTCATAGTCGACCCTTCCCCTTCGAATATGACTACAACAAGCCGATTATGTGACGAAATTCCCCCTCCACGGTAAAACCAGAAATTTCTTTGCAATTACCCACACAGCAAGGGATATCCTAGAAATATCCCGCAAATATCCCTAATGTCCTAAACGCATCCCGGGCATCCTAACGATATCACTGGCATATTGTAACGGTACTTAATTTGTGTTGAAGATTCATATGACTATGTAACATAAGGAAGATTACACTACAATTATATAATTGTTAAATAATCACTGCGTAGAGCATTAAAAAAATTAATTTAAGTTTATTTTGAGGTGAAAAACCCTTGGCAAGTTCACGAAACATGTATATTGGCTATCTCCTTAGTACATGTATTTAGTAGTACGATATCCAAGGACCTAAAAATTTCGTGAATGCATTTAAAGTGTAAGTTGTACAGGATGCGGCCACATAACTTCCTTTATTAACACGACAATAAAACCCATTAAATGAATAAGGAAGTTTCCATTTTAATTTTTATAATGTAGGTACATATCTGAAGTTTGGCTTTACACAGTTTTGAAAATCAAATCAGGTAGGTAACGCCCCCTATTGTCCATTCCGTGAGTAAGCTGATTTCTGGCGTTTCTCATGACTCTTACCAGCATAGCTGTGGGTAAGTTGGCAATTTCTGCCCGGATGTTGGCCTTCAGGATGTGTAGGGTCCTTGGTAAGTTGACTTAAACGCGGGATATGAAACCACAAAAAAATATCACAAGGGGTCAAATCGGGGTAGCGGGCTGGCCACTTCAAATCGCCACTTACTGAGTTCAGGCGCTCCGGGAAATGTTCCCTCAAAACAGCCATCGATGCTCTTAAAGTGTGTGCCGTTGCTTCGTCTAGTTGGAACCAAACGTTCCGTAAGTCCAATTCATCAAGCCGAGGGGGGGGGGGAGATCCTCCAAAGTGTTCACTTAACGCTCCTTACTGTTCCAACGCATGATGGCGATTAACAGCAATGGGGGACAAAACTTTACACCCATGCCTCTCGAATGAGACCATTCCCACCCAACAAAGACATCTGCAGCATGAATGGTCGTAAAATTCCAAACAGGAAGATATGTTGCCGCAAGCTGTATTTTGAACTGTGGTTAGAGACGAGCGCGAAAATTTTATGTACCAACATACCCTTGACCCTTGTGACATGTATGATTGCGTTACATAGGTCTACGTCTGACACAACGTAGCTTTCTGCAGACCAATAACAGGCATCAAATATTACAATAGCGAGATTCTTATTCAGTCAAAAAGGGCAACTGCTCCGCGTACAAGCGAAATCCAGTATCTTTTCAAAAGCTGAACGTGAGTTGAAACCCAGCAAACAGCCAAGTTTTCCCGCGATAAACCATCATCTCTAAACAAGAGAATTACTTTTGAGACATTGTCATTATTAACGAAACCCATCCACGATGACTGAACTTGTACGTAGAGGCATGCGAATTTCCTGTTATTATTTGGTGGCAAGCTAGACTTCAGTACACTCTATATACCCGAGTACAATCTGTCTTTTCATCAGGAACGACCCGCTATGCGATGACAGATACGTAGGGACATGAAACATTCGCATTTCATTTCAGGCACAATTTAGAATTGAAACCTCTGTATTGTAAGTTTGTGACACTTCCGATATTGTACCTTGTCAATTTTGACTCCTCCTGGAGGCCACTGAGTACAGAATAAAGAAGCAATTGAATTAAAGTCGAATCACGTGATATCGCGGTATCACCGAGCAGCCAATGAGCATCTGTTGTCTGCTTGAGTACGCACATATTCTTGGATTCTAGCCTATATGTCAGTGAACTAGCGAATTCTTCCGGTCTCGACAGATATATTTTAGACCTAAACACTTTACAGAATATCAGTTAATCTTTTGTTGGACGTTCAAACTATTGGCTGGAAGCGATCCTTGTGGCAGGCCACGACAGTGTTGGCCACTGAGAAACGTCGAGCGAACATAATATAACAGCTTGCAGTCTAGTCTGTTGTCAGAAAATTACAAGAATATCGTATATCCTTAGCCGTTAGTAAACCGTACGAAATCACTGTTCCGTGCTACCTTGTCGGATATATGTACAGCTAGCTATTCAGCAGCCAATGAGCACGCAGCTCAAGAGAGAAAGAGAGAGAGTGCAAAGGAACGAGAAGTCCCGTTCCCCACAAAAATGTTGGCAATCTAATGGTTTGTTGTGCTTAGAGCGTCTGGCCAGAGGGTCAAGGGTTTCTGGTTCGATTCCCGGCTGGTGAGGAAAATTTACAGTTAATTCCTCGAGTTCAGTACTGGATATTGTGTTGTCCCCTTATACCCATTCTCCAAAATCCAATGGCAAACCATCGCAGTTTCACCTTCGCCTAGTCGTGCTTCCCTGAGGTTCAAAATAGGCCCTGGGCTGAAAACCGATCATTTTTTAATTGACGTTGATGTTGGTAAGATTGTAAAAATGCAACGAACAACTGTTCTGAAATTCATAGAAAAAATTGTATTGGCATGTCGCTTACTTTAGATTGTGTGTACAGTTACTCGCCAGTAGCGCAATGGTAACACGTTGGATTCGCATTCGAGACGATCCGGGTTCGTTCCCCGGCTATGGCCATCCTGATTTAGGTTTCCCATAATCACTCCAGACGAATGCTGGGATGGTTCCTTAACAACAGCCACGATTGACTCCTCTCTCAACGCCTGTCATTGTACCAAATTGTTTGTATCTGTTTCTAATGACCGCGCTGTCGACGATACGTACAAGCTCACTTACCTTATCTTATTCGACAGTACATTACCCCTCTTGATGTCTTTCTTTGGCTTCCGTTGTAAAATGAACTGTGCAACGGTAAAAATGTGTCTTCCTTCGTTGTTATCTTGTGTTCTGAATCGACACAAATGCACATCTGTAAACAGAGTAGGGTCTAAATATAAACAGACTGCTCGGAATCCAAAACCAGGACTTTACGACTCGAAGACAAAGTTTTCGCAAACTCTGACAGAGATGTCGTCGGTTCTGAGTTCGATCAATCTCTGACGTGCTTGAGGAATCAGGAGTTTCTTTACAATTAAAATACGTGTAGCGAAATACATAGAAGCCGTCAGTGCTCCCAACGTGTGAGAAAGCATTAAAAATGCGTCCGGCGTGTACAACCCATCTTGCTCATAGTTGGCAACAAGTAGAGAAGAGCAAATTTCTCGTTATTATTTCGAGATAATCCAGTCTGAGAAATTATGAATATAAAATAAATTTCAGACTGGCGGTGGACTAAATACAAGTTGAAAGTTCAACTGCCGAGTTTGTACCGTGACACGAGGTAATTAATAGAGGGCAGAAGGGGGATTTATAAAACATACTGACGTCAAGTTTTTATATAAACTATCAGGAAAACGTATGCCGAGTTATGCTAGTATTAAATAATAATGTGTTGATTTAGTCTCCTGCTATCTTCTAAAATGGTCGAATAGTAATAAAATTAAAAGATCTTGGTCAGCACTTAAAATATTTATCTTCAGCACTGGTGAGGTGTGACACAATATGAGTGCGGAGCAGTACCGGAATGAATGGGCGGAGGAAACGAGAGATCCTCAAGAAAACTCACCGACCAGCGGTATCTTTCGGCACGTTTCCCGTATGATGACATGAAATGCACATTTATGAAACGCCCTGTTCAAACAAATTATATACATCAAGGCAATAGTTTTAGTTATGTACAGTGTCAAAAAAATTTAATTTCGCGCTAATATGTATCGTGTAAGAACGTAAACTGTCGTGGACATTTTTTACTGTTTGAGCGAGGCGAGAGATAGGCATGGTGGATATGGGAGTTTCTGCCAAAAAATTCCTGACATTTCGTACAGCTGAAATACTTTTCTGTAACAGATAAACAATTATTTTCTGAAAAATATTTAACAAGAAATCACATACGTAAATGAAATCTGATTTTAACGTGTCTTAAATTAAAACATAACATTATTACCTTGCACCTTCTTGAAATTGCATATATGTGAAAAATAAAATAATTAAACATGGTGACTAATACCGAACTTTAATAGGTAGAGACTGGAAGCATTTGAGTGATCACTGACTTGTAGGCTAGCATTCAAGAATATCCATGTATTCAAGCATAGAGTAGCTGTACATTGGTTACTCTCTGACACTGTGATTGGTTGTTCATTTAGTTTCTTAGTCTTCCACCAAGGCGATCCGGGTTCGATTCCTGGCGGGGTCGGTCCCCAGATTTCCGCATGTGCGAATCTTGCCGGATGGTGCCGTTGGTTTTCTCGGAGACCTACAGTTGTGCCAAGTGAGTCCACGGCCAATTGCGAAGGTAACACTATTTTAAAGTTTTTTTTTAAATTCTAGCCTGTATCCTAAACAAAAACGAGAATTTTTCAGGTCACTATAGGAAGAATCGAAGGGGAGGGGATTTTTTAGATTCGTCATCCGTCATAGAGAAAGAGCATCGCAGAAGCCGTATGAAGAATCTGGAACAAAACGAATCCAAACTCTGAAATCCCTTCCCTTTTCTGGAAAAATCACTCTTCATTCCACTCTTCCCTTTCCATTACACTTCCTCAATGGACGATGCCACACGAATGGAGAAGGAAGGGAAGGGGGAGGAGTGTTTTATGTTGTGGAGTAGTAGCGGGGACTATTGGGGCTATAGCATCTGGCGATCCTAAATCATGATGGACCCCATCTTCCGCCAACATTCCTCGCTACCCCTCGCGTATCCTTTACGCACAGGCGGCGGTGCGACGTTGCCAAGGGCAGCAGACCAGAAACAAACATAAAACGTCTGCTGCTCGGTCCACCAACCAGTCAGAGAAGGGGTAGGACGGGGAAGGAGTCGTAAATACGACATACAGGCCAAGGTCTCGTACACTTTGCCCCCAAAACATTTCAATCTATACAACAGTATGTATATAGGTAGTCCAGAAACCAACGCGTCATAAGTACAGGCACGTGTGTTTCGCGTATTCTTCTGGCAACAGCCTAGACTTCTCAGTACTATACGAGTACCGGCAGAAGACAAATATCCATTGGCTTCTAACAGTACAAACGTGTAGCACGTGATATCCCCACGACTTGTTTCCTTATTTATAACCGGCTTGCAGCCGTCAAATGTGTGTTAAAACCGCTATCGTCTTATCACAGAAGGAGGAGTGAAGTATACGTTATTGACGTTCCAACTAACCTAGAATCAATACGCGAAATAATCGTGCCTTTATTAATAAGAACACCTCCCGTATTCTTGTCTAAATTGTAGACGAAAATGTAACTGGCAAAACGTTGCACGATGGCATTTTATACACAATGTGGCAACATAGTACTGTAGTTAGTGCCATCTTGCGCCCTGTAGATATGTTGCTGATCTTGCTACTATTGTTCTGACCTGCATATATTGGGTTCAGGTTAAAATCCCCAGCAGTCCAAACATAATCCTTAGAGATGATGGTTAGAGGCCCGGATATTTCGCGGGTTCAACGCCCAGCAGGCTAGACTCCACAGTCCTGTGTGCACTGTCGTCAGCTATATTTGTTCATTGGCTGCTGCTCCAGTGAGTGAGCATTTGAACATTTGACGATGTAGCGCAGGAGTCCGTGAGCGTTTTTACGCATGTCCGCCATTGGTTCGGAGTCCGC
>PNEQ01022760.1:0-19506 GCA_003012365.1 Medauroidea extradentata
ACAGTTGTTGCACTTGTACCTACGGAATTTACAGTCTCTCGCGTAATGATTTGCATTTCCACAACATAAACAACCTTGCCGGCCCTGGGTTCTGGCGCTGTCTTCTTGAGGACGTGTTTTCACCATGTGGACATTTAGGCCTACTGGTTCTTCAGTTAGTAATGGCGAACATGGTGAATTTTCCACCTTCATAGCCTTCATATGTAGAGCTGCATTTCCAACTGCCGCTTCATATTGCACGGCTACGCCGACTGCCTTTTCAAAAGTGAGTTCGTCCGTTTCCAAGTAAAGCCGTTGAGTAATGTTCCTGTCCCTTAACCCTACCACAAACTGGTCGCGCAAGGCGGCATCTAAAAAGGTCCCAAAATTGCAAGATCGCGTTAATTTACGCAAATTCACTACAAATTCAGAAACTGTTTCATGATCTTGTTGAAAACACTTATGAAAGTTGTGTCACTCGGCGATCACCGACGGCTTTGGAGAGAAATGGCTCGTCAACAAAGCGACGAGCTCGCTGTAGGGGCGCTCAGATGACTTCTTAGGCTCACACAAATTACGCAGGACTTCATAGGTTTCCTTTCCAATGGACGATATTAAGATTGCACGCCGTTTAACTTGATCTTCTGGCTTGTCTCCCACGCCGTTAGCGATGAAAAGCTGTTCCAGCCGTTCAACATAAGAATCCCACGTGTCCTCGCCGGGCGTGAAACTTTCAACCTTGAATCCCGCCATTCGTAACCAATATATTACACCGACCGTAAATTACACGAACGGGCTGATCCCATCCTCGTCGCCAATGTAATAACTTCGTGGTACTTAACGGTACAACAACAGATACGTTTTATTTGTCACTGACACACCTGCAGCTTCTAGCTGCCATAGCGGAACTGCCCTGCCAGGATGTGCGTTGCCAACTTGCCAGTGCATAACATACCACAGTTCTTAAAATTAATAAGAAAGGATATTTCACAGCATAACTCGTCTTTCAATAGCACTTTTCATGATGGATGTCAAGAAGAATCTGTACCTCCATCCATAATGGCAACAATTAATTTCTTACTTTACAGCTCGTCAACTGTTCCAGTAGATAATAAAGCCACACATCCAAGTTTGGCAATAAGTCAGCTTGTTTACTTTAATTACAATGAAAGCATTCCAGGAGGTAACATTGTTCGACACAAGAAAAGTAAGGAACCACCGATCCCTATGTACATATCACTTTCTACGTATGGCTGCACTAGAAGCAAAGATAATATTGACAAGTTTCATGCTTTAGGATTGTCTGTGTCATCAAACAGAGTCACTGAGGTAACAGCAACACTACGTAATCTGGTCAACAAACGTGCTGAAGAAGAAGGGGTTCTTTGCCCTAGAAATCTTAGACACAACACATTTACACTTGGTGCGTACGATATTTTAGATTATAACCCTTCAAATGTCACATCTAAAGATTCATTCCATGGCATAGGAATATCGCTGTTCCAGATTCCTACAGAAGGTAAATTTGGTCGTGTAAGAGAGTTTTCAGCAAATTATAGTGATGCTGATAGTGGTAGCCATTCTGGGCCTGATTTGCCTGAAAATTACAAGAATGTTAGAACAGTAATTATTTCCAAAAAAAAATCCTCATCACCCACAATGCTCACCAGAGATTTCAGAGAATACACATTTCAATGATCTCTCTTGCAAACTTGAGGAAGCAGATGGACACATTTTCCTGCATACAAGAGATGCTGTCATTCCTGGAGCCAAGATTGTCGTCATTCGCAGCACAGATAGTGATGTAGTTATCTTGGCCGTGTCTTTCTTTTTCCTTCTAAGTTCCTTAGGTTTGGAATAATTGTGGGTCCAGTTTGGCATTGGAAATAAAATGAGATACATTCCTGTACATACCATTGCGATTTCACTTGGAGAAGAGAGAGCTTCTCTGGGTGCGATACCGTGTCAGGTTTTGCCAATTATGAGAAAAAAATCTTTCTGGAAATCATGGATGAGCTTTCCTGAAGCAACTCACGCACTCTGGAAACTATCTTTTCCATCAACTACTGACGAAGGCCTTGAAAATACAAAAACCATACTAGAAACCTTTGTTGCAGTCCTGTATGGTGGAGTTGGGTATGCAGATCTTTCGTTAACAGAGACCAGAAAAGTTTTGTTCACCACAAAAGATCGGCCACTGGAAAGTTTGCCTCCTACATCTGCAGTCCTATATCAGCACACACTACGGTCCTGGTACCAAGGTGGCCATATTTGGGGACACTCATGCACACCAGTACCAACTATTCCTTCTCCTGAGTCATGGGGTTGGCAAAGAAGAAAATAAGAGTGAGTGCCTAGATGGTCAACTTTACCACCAATCTGGGAGGCATGTCATGAGCTTGTCAGATGTAGATGCAAAGCAGGCTGTGCTTCAAGGTGCTCATGAATGTCTGCTGGTCTCCCTTGCACACTTCTTTGCACATTTTGCCGGGGATCATGCATGAATGAAATGTAAGTTTGAGACATTTTTCAGATGTTATACATTTGCTTCTGCTATCGTAAGTTGTGGATATTTTGTTTAATTTTCGGGCAGATTTACACCACACATTTTTTATTAATAAGGGTTTAATATTCTTAAGTTGACGGAAACTTTGAATTGACAATTCTAAAGATAAAGAATACATTCGTGTGAAAGGTATCATCATATTTTCATGTGAAATAAAAATTAATTAGGTGGTGCAAAGTACATGAATGCCATTATAAATGTT
This sequence comes from Medauroidea extradentata, assembly GCA_003012365.1. Lineage (NCBI taxonomy): Eukaryota > Metazoa > Arthropoda > Insecta > Phasmatodea > Phasmatidae > Medauroidea > Medauroidea extradentata. Next base: position 2,748 of record PNEQ01022760.1, read on the forward strand.
TGGTAATGTAAAATTTTTACAATTTCAGGTCTGATAACGAAGAGAATGAGATGGAAATGTAATAAGAGAAAATCCAAATATGTGACCGAAAAAATGACACATTTGTGGGAGAAATATAACTTTGTTGTTAATATTTGAATAAATGTCATTAAGCAATAGCAGATAAGGAATTTTGTTTGTTTAGTTTTTTTGTAGCTTTTTTTTATAAAGAGTTATTAATTTTCTAAATTGCTATTACTTACAGCACTTTTATTTTGCCGTGCGTTATTTCTTGAAAATATTGTTTTTATTTATTATAGCAAATGTATGAGATAGACATTGACAGGCAAGTGATAATTAAGATCGACACAACTTTAATTTATAACATAAACTTGTTTTCATTAATTAGAAATTATAAAATAAACTGTAATAATGTTTTTTCTTAAAATTTCAGTTTTTTTGGTTTTATCCAAAAACTGTACAACTTACAAAAAAAACGTAGACAGACAAATTATAGTTCAAGTCAATATCTATAATTTAAAAAAAAATGAAAATCGAAGTACTAGGAGTCGAGAAATTAATTATTTAATTTATGTTGCCACCATCTTGGAGAATGGCGGCTGCTGGGAGCCCACAATGGATTTTCGAATGCCTCCTGATCTAAAATTACTCTTTACTGCATAGGAAATGCGTGTACAAAGTGGCTCCTTTATATCCAGATTTGCAGTTTTATTTTGTGTACCGCCTTTACTATTGTTAGCTTTATGTAACGCTTACAAGAATTCCGAACGAATTCCGATCTCATTATTTTCTCGATCAAAGTAAACTAGTTTCATAAAAAGTTTCGAACCACATATATTCTAGGCTGCAGTCATATTGGCTGCTTCGATGGTAACGAATTGCATAACAAATGTGACCGTTTCGGTGCAACATTTAAATCTCGATAAATTTAATAAACTTACATGTTTAAAATGTAATTCTTAAGTACGTAAAATGCTAGTCGGTTACAATATGTTAAATAAATAAGTTGCGATTGTTGAGTTGTCATATCATAATAAATATAACACATTTCAAATTCCAAGTGTGTTGAGGTTTGACAGTTTATTGCTGTGTAACTTCGCAAACACGTTTAGTTTTAATGTCGATAGTAAGTGGTGGCCGGATGGGTTCAATAAAACATTTGTAAAACTTTTAACATGATTGTGGCCTGAGTCCTGTGCTGAGGAATTCTCTGTAGCAACCATTGCGAATGACGACTGAATTGCGTTACTAGAAGCCACTTAAGATTTTACCAGTACCCCAAGTTTATTTTTAATATAAATTTCTCAGTACGTGACGAGATCAATTCAACGCGAGAAAGTATGCACTGAAATAAAATACAAGGCCACGAGGCCGCTTCAGTTTCTTAGAAACTCGCACTTTCTCTCATTTTCAGTAACTTCAAAGTTTTGAAAGTTTATACCGTCCGAGATTTCTGTTCGGCACATTTTCTGTGCTTGCATTTTATCGATCTTCTCTTTAGAACACATAGATAAAATTCTCTTTTTCTATTTCATGGCGATATTTACAAATGTCAACAAACATTAAAGTATTCAAACAATAAAACATTACTAACTTCCAATATTTGTTGTAATTCACGTTATTCTTGTACGTGCCGCATATGTTTCTCACAGCAGAGTTCAGGATATTTCAAGAAATAATTACAATGGCGTCAATTGGGTCATCAATGTATATGATTCGTTACATTTATTTGGTACACGTCAAACAAATATTTCGTAATAACAAAGATTAAAATTGTCTTTAATAAGGATTGGCTTTGGTTGTTCGATTAAAATTATCCTACAATTAGAATTTATTCGTTCATGGACATACGCCATTTCTCATGTTTTGCTGATCAAACCTGTGTTGAATGACAAAAATATATAAAACACAGAAAAAATAAAAAAATGCAATCCCAGAGGAACTGTCAGATTTTTTTTTCAATATAATTGTTACATTTGACAACTAATAATTATAGAGATATAATTCAGTCGAATATCGACACAAAAGACACAAATATAGAACCACATTCCCAATATGTGGACTACAAACAAAAGGCAAAAGACAACACAACACAAGTTATTTGTTTAGCCGGTGACAATTTACACCGAAATTGAGTTGGTATGATCGTATTTACGCCGACGCTTATGGGGAAAACTTTGTTCTTCGGCAATGTTCGGTATAGCACCCGAAGTTCTATACACAAACGACAGCATAAATTTGAACCCATCTTGACTCCTCCGTAACTAACGACGGAAAAATAAGGTGAAAAATTCTTTCATAAGATGTTGTCCCGAAAAGAATTTTGTAGCCACTTTGTTGCAACGTTCTACGTGCAAATCTGCATCTTTGCTTCATTGTTAATGGTAGCATTTTCTTGTTCAGACAGCTCTCATTTGACTGCACTAATCAGGAAAACGTTACTGTGAAACAAAACGCCTCTGGTTTTCCTATGGAATCCAGACAAGCGATAGATTTAACGTCCAATCACTGACCATGAAGCACAGCTGTAGATGTGCAGGCGTGAGAAACCTAATGGTCAAAAAATCTTTACGTCACCATATCTTGGCTCTATCTATAATAGGCGGTTTGGGATGAAGTGAGGACTCAAAAAAGCTATATTTTCATAAAATTCGTATCTTACCACGCGTTACGGCAAACGATATATGCGCATGTAAGTTAAATTGTGCAGTCGGTAGGAACCAATACATGTTGATTTAGAAAAAAATAATTAATTATACAAAACGCAAGTATGTTGACTTCGGACGGTTTTGTTTCACTATTGTTAGAGACACTGGAAAATCGCGGGAATAGTTTTACTATTTGCTAGGCTCCAACGTGATGTATACAACGCTGAATGTTTCGTATCAACATTGGCTATAGTTTATTTGTATCATTTTTTCTCTCTACAACAGGCCAAGTTATAACAGTACAGCTTGAACACACAGTGTGTGTGATTTGTCCCAAAACTGTTTACACGTGTCATGGTTAATATAATACAGTTTAATGGAGACTATCTTAAACATTTACGCGATTTTCCAGTGTGTCTAACTATTGTTGTATTTAAGTAAGAAAATACACGGAAACATATAGGGTAACTTTGCAGCACTATACAAGCAGCAAGAGAACTATAGTTAATGTTGAATTAAATGCAGTAACGACTAGTGATATGTTTCAACGGTTAATTTTTTTTATGCTCACTTTAATCCGAAAGACCTACAGTTCTATTTAAAGGCCGTTTGGAATAAAGTGAACACTAAAAATGTAACCTTTGAAAAATATCACTAGCCGTTACTGCATATAATTCAACATTAACTATAGTTGACTTGCTGCTTATATGGTTGACAGCGAAATTACGCAATATAGTTGCGTGTTTATTCGTATTTAAATACAACAATACTGAAACAAATTCAACCGACAGAGTTATAATTGTTTTTTATATAATTAACTAACTTCATTTTTATCAAACTATGTATGTACCTATCGACTGAACAATTTATCTTACAAGCGCAAACGTAAAGTGACGTGTCCCAGGAGGTTAGATTTTTCCCGTCGTTAGCAGTTACGCGCGGAAAGATACGAATTAGCTGGAAATAGATCTTTAGCGGGGCTTTTTTGAGTGCTCACTTTATTCCGAACCGCCTATACCAGTGCCATAGCAAGGAGTACACGGCACGTACCTGCTCGGCGGACTGTTCCTCAATAACGAGTTTCATCTCGAGCGACTGTCGTGTCTCCAAGAAGGCCCTCCTCTGCTGTCGGTCCGCCAGGTAGTACGAGGTGAGTCCCAGAAGACTAGCGGCAAGCAGTAGCACGCAGTTCGCCGACAGCTGCCAACATAAACACACACATCATCACCAACTCCACAGGTCGTCAAGAAAGAGTGTGGTTAAGATCGTCAAAACCTAAGTTGCTGGGTCACAATAATAGAAGTTTCCAATATAATATCCAAAACACGGCCTTGTTTTTGCAGATCTTATGATGTGAGAGATATTTTGGTCAGCGCTTAACATCGGGGTCTTTAGCGCTTGTGAAGGGTGACATGAGGTGAGTAAGGAGCGGCAATGGAAATTATCGGCGGGAGAAGCATGAGATCCCCGAGAAAACACGCTGCCCAACGACATCGTCCGGCACGATTCCCACATGCGAAAATCCAGGGACCCACCCAGCCGGGAATCGGACCTGGATGCCTTGGTGAGAGGCGAATGACCATCGCGGCCCTATTACACGAGAAAAAGGTTTGGTTGAGTCAATCGTTTATATGATCGTTTGTGGCGAAACAACCGTGTGAACGTTGAATCAACTAATTATATGGTTGCCTGGCTGATTTTGTTAACTTAACTGGAGGGTTTAGTCCCGTTAAACATGAATTTTGCAGGACCAACAAAACCAATTCGTTACGCTTTTCACAGATTGTTCAGCCAATAAAAATTTTGCTGGGTAAAATATATTTTTGTTTAGCCATATACAAACTTACTAAATGGTTAACTGTAGCAAATATTTTTTTTCTGTTTAGGGATCCCAGATTTTTGTGAAAAGATCACGTGTACACCTGCAGCTCTTCTTAGTGGTTATTGGCGATATTATGGGTCGTTCATTTGACTGTGCCAATCAGAATATTGATACTGAGACACCACGGATGAATTATTTGCGAATGGAACCCCAAGACACCCAGGAAACTATAAGTGTGAAACATCTCAATTTTGAACTTGAAGTTAATGTGTTACGTAAGGCGTTGAAACAAGCTAGTGAAAACATATTTTCAACAAAATATTGTGCCCCTTAATATTGTTATAAGATTTTAATTTAAGGCTATTTATGGTTCAGTGTTGCAATAGTCAGAATTCTCATCAACCCTGTCAAAATGGTACACATGAATAATGAATGGGTAGGGACTGGAAAAATTCGCCGGTTCATTGACCTAGGCTATCCTTCAAGAAGAAATGTGTGTTAAAGCAGATAACAGGCGTTCACTAGCCGCTCGCTGATAGGCTACAGTGGAATGGGGCCTGCATTTAGTTACAGCGTTATGATTGGCTCAGAGACTTCCAGGGGATGGCAAATAAGTCAAGGCACAACTGTGAAAGTGGCACGAGCCTATAGTTGCTGTAATGCTAGCCTGTGTGTAAAGGAGAACGCGAATTTTTCATGTCTCTAATAACAGGACATTGAACATCTTGTAAACAAACACATTTTCCTACAATAAATCTTACTCTTTAGCCAACCTGCGTTACAAATGAATCAGTAATTTGAGAAACACCACATATCACTTTCAAGAAATAGCTGTTAAATAATGTTATACTGAAAATTTACGTTTTGATATACCTTCTAAATAAGGTAATGGTATTTATTTATTTTTTTAAATAGGTGTTCTTACACATTTGAGTTTCGCGCATAGAAGTAAATATCAATAAACCCATGTTGTTAAAAATGTGACATGTGGTGTTTCTCAAATGACTGATTCAAAAAAAAGGTTAAAATGTAAGTTATGTGACATTCCCTGTCGTAGTTAAGTTAGATTTCCAGACTGGACTTTACAGGGCATGTACACACCAGAGATATTTCCTTGTCGGAAACCAGTATCCGCTAAGCTATGACCACACATGCAGCTCTACCATTTCATCACTGGAGTTGTACTATGGGATCGTTGTCCTCTGCGACACGTCGCGTCAACTACTGTGTGTTCGCACAATATACACACACGTTCAACTTTTAGTCAACCCATGTAGGAAAATATAAGGGGAAGTCTCTTAAGTATGTGCGTTTACAAAACTTTATCTGAAAAGTTTTGTGCTAAGTTAATGGTTGCTACATTAAATTGATCTCATGGAACATTAAAAAAAAAAAAAGAAAAAATACAATTCAACGTAGGGAACTTGTACACAGATTTACGTATTTATATTGCAAGTGTTAAAAAAATTGTGTTGTAAACACATAATATTTCACCTCCAGCATAAAAAATATTTTCTTAATGAACTATGTTTCATGCATAGACATATTAGAAAAACTTCTTAGAAAAACAAAGAGAAACGTTTTGTACCTTAACTTTAACACTTTATCTGCTGGTGTGCATAAAAACTGTAATCCTGGAAATCTATGATTACCTGTTAAAAATTAATACCGTCTGCACACAAGAAAAACATTTTTACAGAATTTTTCACTGTAAAAGTGATTTCGTAGGTTTTTAATCAACCATATGGCACACTATATATAGAGAGAGAAAAGAGAGAGAGAGTGAGTGAGTGAGTGAGAGAGAGAGAGAGTTGTTTTCTGCTAGAAAACACAGATATTCTTGGCTGCTCTTGTACCGGTCAGTCAATTCACGAATTTTCTGGTCTCTACATACAAGAAGGTCAGTAAGGATGTACTTTTGAATAGCATTTTAAGAAAATGTTTGAATTATCAAATATAAACAAGGTAAATAGTTCGTAATGTTCCCATGAAATTAAAAAAAAAAAGAAAAAGAAACAACACATACATGCCTACACACATACATAATATATATATATATATATATATATATATATATATATATATATATATATGTTAACTCGTGGGAAGATGCAACACCAAAGGAATTTTAAAGTCATAATGTTAAAATTTATTGTGTGAAAAGTATTACGATAGTGAACGATTTTTATTGGACATTTGTAATAATCAGTAATGAGCTACAAGTGTTTTTAAAACCAGTTTAAATAAAAATCAACTAAACATAAATAACCTGTAAGACTGACATATTCCCTAGCTGGCATCTTCCCCGAGTAACCATATATATTTTTCTAAGAGGTCTAAAATCTTTGACAACATTTGACCGATCACAAAGCGAAACTTGGCACACACACATACACACACACACACACACATATATATATATATACGTGTGTGTGTGTGTGTGTGTGTTTAAAGGTGGTCTACAACGTATGCCAACTATTTTACACTAGCTCGCCAACTATCCGCTAGATGGCGCTGCAGCACATCAACTTCTGTATGATGTTCAACAAATCACCATGAAAATATGCACACATGGATAAATAAACATAGTAGAATATTATCGCAATATCCATTCTGCTATAACTCGCCACTAGATGACTCTGCAGCGCATTTACTTATACATCCAGCTTCCCCTTGTGGCATACAGGGCATAAAATAGCGGGAGGGGTTCGCAATTCGACGAACATCAAATTTGATATGTTCACTGGTTGTACAACGCCTGCCAGGTTCTGTTAGAGTAATATAAAGGGTGTCCAGATACAAACTCCTAATACGCACATCACGCGAATCCTGGAATAAATTGGAGACGAAAATGTTAGTGGCATAATGTTGTACGAAGACGTTTTGTGTGCACAATGTGGCAACACTGCAAAGAGATAGTCCCTTCTTGCGCTCCACGATCAGGTATCATTTCACGTATGTTAAATCAAGTAAACATAGAGTTATGTTTGTACAGCTCAGGATTTTAATCTGGACTAATAATACGCAGGTCAGAACAGTAATAGTAAGATAAGCAAGGTACCTGTGGAGCGCAAGACGGGAGTATGTAGGGCCTACAGTGCAATGTTGCCACATTGTGCAATTAAATGTCACGGTACAAGAGTTTGCCAGTAACATTTTCTTCTCTATTTCAGACCGGGATTCGCGTGCTGTGCTTATCCGGCGTTTGTTTCTGAACATACTGTATATTACCTAGAATAATTTAGTACGCACGTGCTTTCATTTGTTTCTAAAGACCGTGTGCTACGACGGAATGACCTGTGCAAGCACTTGCGGAAGCTCTTGTTTCCTAGCCTCCGTGGAAACAGCTGTGGAAGGTTCTATGGAATACACCCGTGTCACGGTACCATGAGTGATTCCTCCTTTCCTGCCAGATAACCAAACCAAGATTAATCTAGCAACCAAACTGCGTCCTCATCGATACAAGTTTCGTTTTCACTTTTGCGCTTGTAATTCCTGGACGCACTTCATTAACAGCTTCTGCAATATCGGCAAAGTTAACGCAATTATAGCTTCGGCTGATCACGTCGTGAAATTTCAAATTCAGAAACGAAAATGGACAATGGAGGCCTGTTTCACCCCCCTGCAACATAACGCCGACAAATAGCAACCACAACCCTCTGATTGGCTAAAATGTCCAACTTGTAGCACTCCTTCCACAGAAAATAGCACCGGTGTAACCGGGGATTTTTACCCCCAGAGAATATTTGCCCCTTCCGGTTGACTGCCGGGGCGGGGGGTGGGGGCAGGGGAAGAGGGCCAGGTTTGCAAGCATTGCGACATAGATCCATTTTGCACTATAGTGGCTTACTTCACTGGTCAGACGGCATCTTGTGAACTTTCTTTGGAGGGGTTCAAAATTCTCCGACTTTGCTGCATAGTTTAACTTCGGACACCCCTGCCTCAGGGGGTACTTTTTCTCTAGAGATATATTGTCCAGGGGGTATATATTCACGGGGGTAAAAATACCCGGCCACACCGGACCTTCCACCACAGAACCCCGCACAGCACCTGCCATAGCAGCGTCCATGGAAGAAACTTCCATCGTGGCACACGGGTTTTACAGTAGCTCGCCATCGACCAGTTGTAGAAGGGGGTTGGTGGTTGATGTGAGAGGGGGGAAGCAGACGTAATCTTTGTGTTAGTGTCTAGGAGGGGAGGGGAAAGTGGTGTAGTGACTGTATCGCGTGTTGGTCGAGAATTATCCCTGGTTCGCTACACCCTCGCCTGTCCATCTCCACCCACAAGCTCGCGTGCCGCCGCGTCGTTTGTAGCACCGCGATACACCATCGCAACTTGCCGTGGGGGTGCACTTCCCCTGCCTAAACCACCCCTTCTCCCGTCCCTCTCATCCCTCTAGCCCATGAACCACCCTTGTAGTCGCCTCGCAGGGACGTGGTAATCGACGCGGCCATGCTAAAGTCAATTCTGCCGGGGAAAGATAGGATCACGACACAAGGCAGTAAAGCCCTTGTAACTTGGACAGGAAAAACGTATCCTTGGATATTAGAGAGGGAAAATTATTATACTGTGTTTTTATGAAGTAATGTAAATTTTGTAGACATTTATGTGGATTATAATTTACTGTTCAGAAAAAAATTTGCTCAGTCAATTTTCTCATAATGGCAATTTTCAGTCCAAATTAGCGTATTTTTCTTCATAAACCTCACAAAAACCAATTAATGTAATGAATTTAAATAATGTACAGTGAAACCAAATACCCTAGAAATTAATACTGAACAGCTCTACGCAATGATTAAGAGTAAGCTTGTGCAAAATAACCTTATGGTATGAGGAGAAACTAACACATATTATGATATTATTTTTGTACAATTAGTGTGTTTTATTATTTTAGCGTGCATTATTTAATTATTTCGTATGTATTGTACTACTACTTTTTTATTTTTTCCATACAGCGGAAATATGTTCTCTATGTGGAAGTTTTTGCCCAGACTTTTTATGTTGGCAGCTTTCGTCTGAAATTAATTAAAATATAGCGTGTTGTTCTCTGGTGGTTTGACGTGATAACACAATCAGAATTCTCACCAATGTCTCAAGTTGTCCGGTATTGGTGTTTAGTGTATTTGGGGAAACTACGTCATGTGATACGGCTTGAATCATATACAAACATTTAAGAATCATTTTGTCTTAACAAACTTGCTGAAAGTACCAAAAACATTCCAAATTTCAGAACTTTTTTTCTAATACAATTTTTTTTTTTTTTTGCAATTGGTTTTTATGTTCATTAAGCCGTAGCCCGTGAAACGTAGTTTCATCGTGCATTAATTCGTTTAGTTATTTTGGTTTACAGAGAGTGTATGAAGTAAAAACATGCCGATTTTGACATTTAAACGGCGTTGTGGGAAAACTGTCTGAGCTAACTGTTTTGAGTAAGACGAAAACATACTGCCAAGAAATGTCTTCAAAAATTAAATTATTTCACACGATTTAATAACTATGAATTTTTCCCACTGAAACATCCTTAACCAACACCTGACGACTTATGCACGTAAAATAAATGTTACGGTAAAATACCAAAGAATTGAAATACCGCATGTCATTAACAAATAGTTAGTTTTATTTAGTACGTCGAACAGGTTAAATGTAATAACGAATATTAAGTTATGAACATAGAATTTCCGGGACGTCTTTGTACATCAGTCATTGTTGAACCGAAATTACCGTTTGTACATCAAATTCCCACAGCCCGAAGCTGATTGTATATTTTTTTAACTGGGCAATGGTGCATTAAAATTATTTTTAAAATGCCAAATGATGAGTGTGGTTCTGAAGATAATTGTATGTAAACACGCATTTACCTGGGAGCATATAGTAATTAACGAAGAAAAATAACTAAAATAAACATTTTTAAAAGGAAAAAATTGCACAGGTTTTACCACCAATGGCTTAAAAATAAAATTGCATGTACTGGCGTTGTTATAAAGGAAATGCGAATTTTAGCCATAAATACGGGTACTTCGTGTATTTGACGAAAGTAAGATTCTCGGTGTTTAACATACGAGTTAGGACTATCTTAATATACGCTTCTGCAAGGCAGAAAAACTTCTTCAGGGACGCACACACTACATTATACAGGATGTTGCAGAACTTAGCGTGTTCATGTTTGTCTGGCGAAAGCTCCAAGCCCAAAATATGTAATATGGGGGGTTAGTACCTACCATCTTCGAATTCTTCCCTTTTCGCCGTCAGTTATAAACAATTATATTAAAATGTATCGTCTGACATTGTGCAGATGTTACCAAACTGTCACATCTTCACTATCTTGCCTAGTTTTACAATGATGTTCAGAGTAACTTGCTCAAACACCAAAAAAGTTATCTTCGTTAACATGTACTGCAATGTGAGTAATCTGGCCAATGTCAATATGCACAGTAATAACGTAAACCTACCGTATATCGTAATAAACAACTTTAAGGCCTTCATAATTTAGGAATACTTTGTGCACCAAGTTCACGTGATTACCAATAGAGAGAAGGAATAGTCAGTTTTGGTAACATGTTGCCAATTTATCTAATACAAGACCACAACTAAAACGTTTGACATATATATGTTACTGAAGATAAAAACTTTGGTATAAAGAAGGTAGGTAGGTTTACCTCACAGCTTAAATCACAATTTTCCTTCAAATGTGCACGCCCAAAGCAACCACGAAACTTTCTAAAATTCCTTCTGTAGTATTATTTCTTAAAAATCCATTCTAGCCTGGCGAACACAACTATGGTACTGTACATGCTGCAGATGGTGATGTACAGTCAGAGCAGTACAGAGGAAAATTCAGCAAGCAAAGAGCTTTAGATTTTTTAACGTTTGTTGCAATGAGAGTTTAGAATTAAAATTTATTGGTTTGTGGACATACGCAATTGCTCATGTTTTGTTGACCAAACTTGTATCGAAATACAAAGTGATAAAATAAAAAAAGCACAGAAAACGTAAGAAAAAATAATCTCTGAGGAACTCCGTCAATTTTTTTATGCATATCAGCAATAATTCTGAAGATTGATTTCAGTCAAGAATTTGATAACAACCAAACATAAAAGACAGACACAAAGGAAAACCAGATTCCCAAAATGACAAAAGATGGAAAAAATACTTAAATAGTGGACAGTGGACAACAAATAAAAAACAAGAGACAACACAAGCTAAAATGAACAAAAAAATTGGGACTGTTTTTTTTTCTTACGTTTTCTGTGCTTTTTTGTATTTTGTCACTTTATCTTTCAATACAAGTTTGGTCAACATAACATGAGCAGTGGGATATGTCCACAAACCAATAAATTCTAAAGAACTTTACCTACACAGGATAAAAATATTTAGTGGCAACTACAAAATATGTTGTTAGTATTGTACCTTGCCAAATAAATTTTGTGACCGTCACAAAACAATTTTACTGTCACCGCTAAAATATTGTGACCACCAAACAAAATAATTTGGCAGGGTTCACTAACTACTAATGTTTTTCTTTCTGTGTACGTCTCTTACAAGAATGAATAGTAGTTTCACCATCATCGACCATCGATAACATACAGAAATTAATTAGTTATGATAACTAAGCAAGTGGATAATATAAACAAAGCAACACAGAAAGTTAATGTTTGTTGTGAGGCGTAAACCCACGACTCCATTTGGCTCAGAAGCGGATAAGGTGTTTAATGCAAAATTTATTTGTTTGGAGTAGATGTTTAAAATATTTATTAAAACTCTGTGATTTCAGGCATATTAAGCAGAGCCCTCAGTGTGGTTGCTTGGATGAATTTATTATGCGTGTTCAATACCAAAACATGCGGAAGGCTAAAGGCGACATTGTGCACGCCTCACGCCTTCTCTTAGCCTTTAAGCGCATGCCAGTCTTCTCTCCGATATGTCAACTCTATGAAACATTCAGTCGTAACTTTATCATTCTATGTCATAATATTTGATATAAAGATGTGTTGTACACTCCTATGCCGTTTGAAATATTCTGAACCAAAATTATCATTCCTGAAAGGTATGCAAAAAATAATACGCTTTCGACATTTTCGGTCCGAAGAAAACCAGTTTTAGAAATTAGTGGAGAACCTGGCAAGGGTTTACATATGTGTATCATTCTTCAGTATTATTCCTTAGCAGACATCACTCACATATGTTGAGTAACAAATTAAAGAAGTATTCTGTACATACGCCATTGCAGCAAATGATGTGTCACAGAAAACCAGAGAATACACGCGAACAAACATACAACTAAACAAACAAAATGACTGCTACAAGCAAACAAATGTAAACATATACAATTTCACAAGGGATTCAGTCAGCGATCTACAAGAAAATAAGACAAATGAGCACCCGAGCACAAAAAAAAACCCAAAGAAAAAGTAATAACTCAGATTATTAAACAAAAGCAATTTCGTCAGTAAGTACGAAACAACAGTCAAAAATTAATTACAGTAACAAACAGACAAAATAGGAAACGATACAAATAACTAGGGATCTGCAAGATTCGAGTTATTATCTGGTAAGAGAGTAGACTTACGAGTGCTATATATAGGATTACAGTATGAGATGATACTGGCCGTAGCTTCTATGTGATGTCAGCTACGAGTATGATCGTTTTACTGCAGGTTGGTCACTCAAACCTGCAACTTTCAATTATTGGACAGATGAATTTTACCCGGCAGATCACGGCATTTTTTGTCTATGAGTAGAGTTGATGGTTTATCGCGGGAAAACTTGACTGTTTGCTGGGTTTATACACACGTTCAGCTTACCAGAAGATTACTGGCTTTAGCTTGTACTCGGAGCTGTTACCCTATTTGACTGAGACAATAAGAATCCCGGTATTGTATTATTTGACGCCTGTTATTGATCCGCAGACAAATACGTTGTGTCAGAAGTATATAACCGAATCATATTGCAAGAAAGTACAACGTCTTCGAGGGTATATGGGCACAAAACATTTTTGCGATGTACCATCATGAGAGACCGGAAATTTCGCGGGTTCAGCTACACTGAAAAAAATACTTATTAGTCACTGCAAAATATTTTGTTAAAATGGACCTTACCAAATTTTTTTTGTAGTGACCACAAAAAAAAATTTTCTGTCCCCAATAAAATTTTGCAGTGACTACAAAAAAAATTTGTAACCACTACAAAAAAATTTGGTAAGGTCAATTTTAACAAAATATGTTGCAGTGACTAATAAGTATTTTTTTTTTTCAGTGTACCTGCCAGCTAGACTCCACAATCCTGTATGAACTCTTGTCTTCAGATACTTGAACAATGGATGCTGCTCCAGTGAGTGGCCAGTTGCACATGAGACAAACATTGTAGCGCAGGGGTCAGTTATGTGTAGGAACATGAACTTGTCGCGAAAATAATTTTGCTCCAGTTTGTCTCGCTGCCTTACGTGTACATCTTCAGTTTTGCTTCATGGTAATTAGCAGCGTGTCTTTGTGAAGTGAAGTCTCTCATTTGACTGTGCCAATCACAGCAAGGTCACTGAAACAGCATACGTCTGTGATTTGGATATAGAACCCCCAAGACATGTGAAAGTTTAAACATTTAATAGCTGACCACGAAGCAGAACTACAGGCGTGCAAGCAAGGCATTGAAACGAATTGGGGCGGAATTCTTTTCGCGATAAGTTCATGGTCCTAGATATGTGTCTTCAATCAAGCCTGCTATTGGTTCACAGTGTTTAAGGCTCGGTTTTAGTCGCCATATACAATTTTTTTATTTTTCGCTTTTTTTGGAATTTTGAGAAGAAAAATGTTAAATATGCGATTATACCTCAAATTCTACTTATATTTCGCTACAGTACAGACCTTGCGATTTAGCTGTTTAGTTATAATTACACCGCAATTTGTCGGGCAAATTATGAATATAAAAATATTTGCCACATAAATTGCGGTGTAACTATAAGTTAACAGCTAAATCGCAATGTCTGTACTGTAGCGTAATGTAGATAGAATTTGAGGTATAGTCGCAAATTTAACATTTTTCTTCGCTGAATTTCAAATAGTAAAAAATAAAATTCAATATGGCGACTGAAACCCGCCCTTAAGGAAGAGTTCCAGCAACAGTGACCCAATCGCACAGTCAATTAATGAGTACAGGTGTTTGAAATCTAACGTCCTCTCAAATGAATTCGTGAAATTTCCGGGTCTCAAACCATCATTTACACTTATGAGGGAAGTTGAACGAGTATATAACCATTTAGAGTCTAGCCTGGTGGCAAGAAACAACGCGAATTTCGAATGTGTCTGTAAATACCATATTTTAAGTAGTTTTGCATAAATTTGTTTCAGCCTATGCTTTGCATATCGCTAGATGCTTTGAGCATGCTGCCGCCTGAACTTTTTTTTACACACCCCTTTATGTGTCACTAAATTATTGCTTCAGTTTCTGGTTTATCTGCAAATAGAATGTACCCTTTCTGTCTCTACCTCACTATTTTTTTCTTCCAGTGACTGAAGGAATGGCGGCTCAAGAACGCTAGCGAGGAGAGAGGACATATATACGGAACGGGGGACAGCGGGAGACAGAGGTTCTGTCCCTTCCTTCGCATCGCAGCAGCATCGATTCGCACAACCCCCCCCCCCCAGCCCACAGGCACAACCGATGGTGACCTGGTTTCTGCGAAGCTGAGGGAGTTGACAGATCATTCTCCAGCACGGGAGAGGCTGCAAGTGAGACTGCTCGATTCTGATTGGCCCTTTCCTCCGGTCCGTCTTCCTCAAGTTGTCAACCAGAACATAGAGGCACCTGGATTCCAATACATAGGAACTGGAAAAGTTCGCGAATTCATTGACCTGCAGACTAGAATCCAGTGTACTATGCAAACTCAAGCCTCGCCTATTCGTTCATTGTCTGCTGTTCCACTGAGTAGCAGCTAGTTGACTCATGGTCGGGGCTTGAGTATGCATAGTATAGTTGATTCTATCATCCAGGTCATTGAATTCGCGAAATTTTCCTGACCCTACCAATACATCGTAACTTCTCTATCCACGATATAAAGTTTACGTGAGAGACAAAAAATAAAATAAAGTCTCATTTGACAAACAAGTTTACATACACTCTGTAACAATCCATGTATCACAAGAATATTTTTCTGGCATGAGTTATAGTTAGAGACATGCAAAATTCGCGTTATCATTTAGTAGCAGACTAAACTTCACTTTCCTATACATAACAGAGCATAATCTACGATTTAATTGGTCACGAACTTTTATGTGTTGTCATTTACGTGTGTTACGTCTTTACAGAGATTGGCATCTCTACCGTATAAACATTCTCCGCGGCAAGTCACGACAATATCGGCCAGCGGGAGACATCGGACGAGCCTATAGTCACTTGCAGTCTAGTCAGCTGTCAGAAAATAACGCGAATTTTGCATGTCTCTAGTTATAGTTTCTAAAGTAAGCACGACATACAGTTCAAATTATATATGTACACAATATGAGCAGATTAATGTATATTTATTGTATAGTATTTATCAGCAAATTCAAGTTTATGTACGTCAAAGCCTGATTCAAAACTACGCATAACCATGATAACTCCAAAGATATAGCACGGCTTACGATACAGACGCTCATTGAATGTTAGACTTAACAGGTTTGTACTTGGAGCCAGGATTCTTACGTGATACACAAAGGTGCATATTTAGTGAGAATCATGAAGGTTCTATGCTTGCAGTTTTAGTACACTCAAATAAAAATTTTGTAGAAAGACTTCGCTGCTAAATTATTATGTAGTAACCACAAAAGAATTTTGTGGGGGCCACAATAATTTAGAGGTTTCCACGAAATAAAATTTTCATGGTAAGTACCCTCAAAATTTTTGTAGCTGCCACAAAATATTACTATTTTTTTGTCCCTCAGGTAAGATTTTTTTCCTGGATCAAATTCCACGGCATGCTAACATGTCACTAGGGACAGGAACAATTAGCTAATTCAATGACCTACATGTTGGAATGCGCTGTCCTATGCATACTCAAGCCCCGACTATTTGTACACTAGCTGCTACTCAGTGGAACAGCAGACAATGAACGAACAGACCGGGCTTGAATATGCATTTAAAAAAAACTGTGTTTCATAAAACGAAAACAAATTATTTATTTTCACACAGCTGTGTGGACATTAAAAAGTAATCTGAAATTCAAACGTTGCTGAGTAAAAGAAAAACTGACGAAAATATTATGTGCGAAAATACTCTCCAGTATACAGTACAGCAATGAACTTTAAGTGATTGGCAGAGA